>OZ026616.1:39100709-39398209 GCA_964020975.1 Hermodice carunculata
CATAAAACAGCTTCTTTCCAATAGGGCCCTGCAAATACATACATACAAAAAATACATTCATACATAGTAAAACAAATAGATACAGTTGTTCCATAATACTAAAATAATTATAAAATACTTAAAAGAGTAATAACTACACATATTTGAAAAATTACAGTTCAAGGGTTGTTGTATTTGGTGACTAGAAACATAGCTGGTCAAACCTAGTTAAATTGGTTTGACCAGTAATGCTTCCAGTAGTTCTCCTTAAAATGTTTGACTAATGGTGAGAACTTTACTGATTCTGGGAGGGTGTTCCATAATTTAGTGCCACGAGATGCGAATTTATTTATGCCAGCCTTTGTCGAATTGGAATTTACGTACATCCTTGCAGATGCACGTAATCTTGTATTATGGGTATGGATATTAGCGATAGGTGTAAAGCAATTTTGAAGATACGGGAGGGGGTGGACTAGATTATTAAAACATGTATAGGTCACACTGCAGATATGAAATTTTTTCTCTCACGGACCAAAGTACATTTAAGTTGTTGTCGGACTTTAACAGAGGCTGTTCTAAAAAGGGCACTTTAAAATCAATTTCCCGGCCCGATTATGGAGACGCTGCAGTCAATCCTGCAGGGTGTTGCTACAGGATGACCAAACAACATCTCCATAATTAAACACAGGCAATACCATGGATTGTACAAGCATTTTGGTTGTGCTCTGGGGTAGGCATGATCTTATTCTCCCAATGACTCCGAGTCTCTGCGATATCTTAGGGCAGGCTTTGCCAATTTGGGCTGACCATGACAGAGTGGGATTAAACCGCGCACCAAGATACTTAAAACTCTCAACCTGCTCCAGAGCTTCTGCATCTATATTCATACTAAGGTTTCTCTCAGAAGACAGCCGTTTGGCTGTTCCAAAGATCATACATTTGGTTTTTGTAGTATTCAATGTTTACTTACTCATTGTTAACCATGTGTGGGCAAGACCCAGATCCTCCTGTAATGGCTGTTGGATAGTCATAATATCTTTAGAAGCAAAGAATATTGCCGTGTCGTCTGCATATAAGGTTATTTTAGAATGTTTCATCTTGTACTGTAGGTCGTTAATGTAAATTATAAAGAGGAGGGGGCCTAAAACAGATCCTTGAGGTACACCATAATCGATACTGAGAGGATCGGAGACTTGCCTATTTATAAATTCTCGCTGTTTTCGATGTGGCGTGACAGATAATTCTCAAACCTAGATAACGCCGTTCCCTTAAGGCCAAGTGCCTGTAACCTGCACAACAGAAGTGGAATGTCAACAGTATCAAAGGCCTTTTTCAAGTCTAAAAATATAACATCAGTGAGAAGACCTTTCTGCATGTTGTCTAAGACATAATCTGTCACATCAATTAGAGCGGTTTGGGTTGAATGAGATGGTCTGATACCTGATTGGAACACACTGAGTAGGTTATTCACGGCAAGATATCTGGTATAGTTGCTCATGTATTTTTTTTTCAAACACCTTTAAACAGACTGGAAATACAGAGATGGGTCTGTAATTTGAGGCATCATGTACAGACACATCTTTGTATATAGGTGTAACTTTAGTTTCCAGGCATCTGGAAGTTCGCCACTTTGCAATGAGAAATTGAAGAGTTGCCAGTGGAAGTGCTTTTTGATGTGCTGCTTCTTTTAACAACCTACTAGGTATTCCATTCAAGCCAGTAGCTTTCCTGGTTGATCATTTACGCAATAGGGATTTGACTTTTGAAGAAGGTACATCTGTGAAGGAGAATGTGTTGCTACAAGTGGTGTGCACAGGTACACTTTGGGGGTTTATCAAAAACCAAATTTGGCAGTTAATTTCTTACCTATTGTTGTGAAGAAAGTATTTAATGTATGGGTTGCTTCAACTAGACTCGAAAGAATTCGACCATTTGATTCAAGATTTATAGTGTGGTCGGAATCCTTTTTTGGTAATATCTTCTTTATTGTTCACCAGAGTTTGTCAGTCTGAGACACATATTCTTGAATCAAATTATTATAATCTTATTATTATAACCTGTGCAGTTTAATTGCTCTGTTTATTGCAGTTTAATTATCCTGTTTACGTATGCATAAAATTGATTGCACAATATTTGCAGGATATCGGACAAGAACACAAGTGCACTGCAAGTCCAAAGACCAAACATGCACTATGAGTGTTAAAGAGAACGTTACATCCAACTGTTTGGTAGATTGACGATCTAAACAAATTCAAACTTTGCAAAATTGATTAAACGCTTATCTTGTGCTTGGAGAATATTTACTTTGATAATCTTCATCACTGTGTCCAGTATCAACTTCAAATACAAGTTTGAACAATGTAAGGCACACATTTATCGGCATGTCAGTGTGGGATTGAAACCAATGCTCAAGCAATTTGAGCTGTGAGGTTTGCTGGCCGGCTTTAAACCATTTGATCTAACTGTCCTTGAGGATTTAGTAGCGAAATCTGGATAAAGTTCTTGACTCCATTCCACATAGAGCCAATAACCGCTATGTGACTTCTAGGAATTTTAAGGGATTGAATACTAGTGATATTTTTAGCTGATTTACATATTGTATCATGGCATATTATCGAGTGTTTTGATAGCATTAATGGTGTTTGGCTAGGTTGGAAATTACTTTTCTCTGATGTTGAAAAAAAAAACCATGTCCCCCCCAAAAAAAATATTCAGAGCTCACAAAGCCAAAATCCCTTGATATAGGGAAGAGATTGAAGCAGCTAAATCTCTTCGGGTTCAATGCCACTCAAGAGCAATGGCATCCAATAATACAGTTGACTGGTCAAATTACAAAAAGTTGAGTTACATCATTGGTCCGCCAAGCCAAGTTTAACCACTATTCCTCACCAGTAAATAACAAAGGCAATAGTGAGGAAATGATACATTTATTTATTAATTTTCTGAAATTGCCAATGAATTCAATAAATTCCGAATTGACATTCGCACTCATTTATCTAACCAAATTCCGAGTTCCACTAGATCAGCCATTGACTACCTCCCCGAGTACATGCCACATTCTCCAGGATATTTTTCTTTCAGCTTTATCTCCGAACATGATGTTACAAAACGTTTGGCTAAACTACCACATAACAAAGCAACGGGTCTTGACAATATCCAATCCAACCTTCTTAAAACTGCTTCCCCAGCCATATCAAATAGCCCAGCTTTTATATTTAATAAATCACTCAAAACAAGAATTGTACCTGATGAGTGGAAATTTGCGAGAGTTTCAGCCGTCTTTAAGAAGGGGTTCTAGAACTGACCCTGGAAACTACAGACCAATCTCCATCCTACCAGTAATCTCCAAACTTCTGGAAAAAAATTGTTCTAAGGCAGATCTACAGATATTGCTCAGAACACAAAATCCTATGCCTGAAACAATCAGGCTTCCGTCCAAAACACTCAACACAGACTAGTCTTCATAGATTAACTGAATTCTTATTTGATGAAATTAAATTCGGAAACATAACTGACCTTGTTACATTAGATTTGAAAAAGCTTTCGACACAGTTAATCACAAGATCCTTCTTGCAAAGCTAGAACATTATAGATACAAAGGGACACGTTTTCATTGGTTCAAGAATTACCTTCCTGACAGGAAGCAGATTGCTTGTATCAATGGAAACTTGTCCCAACCTACAGGGATTGGTATTGGCGTTCCCCAAAGGTCAATTCTTGGCCCCCTCTTGTTTATTCTTTACGTAAATGATCTCAGTATCTCTTTCAAAAAATCTAAAGTCAACTTATATGCAGATGACACTCTGTTTTATTATGGTGACAAATACAAAGTTGTTGTCTCCACTGTATTACAGCAAGAGCTGATCCAAGTAGCTGACTGGTTGGAAGCAAATAAATTAAGTCTCTACCTTGGAAAAACAACTTGTATGCTTATTTGCAGCAATCACAAGAGAATTTCCATCATTTCAACTCTTGCTCTCTCACTCAATGATCAAGCTATCTCCCAATTAGAGGCTTGTAAGTACTTGGATGTACCGCTTGATCGGGAAGTGAAATTTTAAAAGCAGCTTGATGAGGTTGTTACAAAAATAAAGAGATCTCTCGGAAGTTTTAGCAGAGCTGCAAATTTCCTTTGGGCAGACTCCAAAATTATCTTGTACAACACCTTGGTGTTATCTCATTTTGATAATTGTAGCACAGTCTGGGGTAGCAATCTGAAGAAAGCTGACATTGTACGCCTCCAGCGACTATAGAACAGGGCTATGAGAATAATATTACAATGTCACCCTAGGACGCACATTCTTGACATGCTGAGGTCCCTAAAATGGATGAGTGTCAAACAGAGATTATTCTACAATCTCTTTATTTTTCTTTGGAAAATAGTTTACAATGAAGTCCCACCTTATTTAAAAAATATCTCTACTCCAGTGACCGAAGTCCATTTCTATCAAACAAGAGCATCCACTTCCTCAAAAATTTTCCAGGCAAGGTCTTCCCCTAAAACTCTCTCTTTTATTGGTACCAAAGTTTGGAAAGAACTTCCTCAGCATGTCCGGGATGCACGATCTCTGTTTATCTATTTTTTTTTCAAAGTTGTATACAATTCATTTTTGATTACTTAGAGCCTTTCTGATCAATGATTTTTTATCATTGATTGTTCCATCAGACTTTTTGCACTTGACTGATCGTAATGTCTTATAAACTCAGTGTAATTGATTGTCAGGGTTCTTGATGTACTATCTTTTAATTCACCTTTTGCACCTCTCATTTACCATAATCATCTGATTTTTATTCTTTGAATGACTTGGTCATATATTTTTAATTGTTATGGCATCCAAACCTCAACAGCCATGTTCTGACCTTGGATTGCAATAAAACTTTTCACACCTGTCAAGGCCTATACTTTCGTGATAGCCTACTTTAGCGTTCTGGTCTTTTTTATTTTTAATACACCACGCTTGGTCTCATCCAATAGACCTGTTCATACCGACTTGTACCGAACTTTTCCGGCCCCTAATTAATTATGCATTCCATTGTTGGCCTGATTGTCCAATCAACAAGTGGCCGAGTCGGGCCCACGCTTTCATATGTTCACAACGGATGCCACGGCTAACCCTAGTAATTACAGCATGAATTGTGCTGAACAATGCATATCTTTTACCTAAAATGTCACATCAGTGGTGTAATGTGCATGTTTAGTTTGCTGACGGTTTGATTTTTTATTAAACCTAAGCACATCCTGGGTTTTATTTTCTGATCCTGCCACGTTCAATCCGGCCAACGTAGTCGAGCACAATATGTAAACAAAGCAGGATACGCTTCCCGAGGTTCACCGAATAAACCCGAGTCCTATGAACTGGTCTGTTTATAAAAGCTGTGCTATGATTGCCTGCTCAATCTGTTCAAGTCCTCTTGTAACGCTGGGCAATCCCCTACACATGTTATAAGTGTATACAATTTGGTGTTAGATCTATTAATGTCAGCTCACATACATCATTGATAAGCAATTAGTGGTGCTCATATAACATGATTCAGATCATGTTATATAAATTGGAAAGCGGACATTGAATATGCCGAACCACGTTTCGCACTAAATAAAATCATGTATAGCTGCTTCCATCAAACAAACCTGAACGCCAGACATACAACAGTATTAACAGTATAAAACATAATGATCATAAATGAGCAAAGACACACCGCATTAATATTAACAGCATAAAACAACTGATGATAAATAAGTAAACATTCAGTGAAAAAGCCGTATGAAACAAGTGATAAAAAATACGGACATACAACAGTATCAGCAGAATAAAACACATGTCAATAAATAAGTAAAGATACACAGCAACGTTGACAGTATAAAACAAAGGATGATAAATAAAGACATACAATTGAATATGATGACAACCATTCTGCTTGTTGCCCATTTGGTACTGCGGTGAGAATCTGAACATTTTGTAAAGACGTGCTAGGCTTGTACCTCATAAAGCTACTATGTAAAATTGCACCAGGCGCAGAGAAATTGTGGTCAAACGTGAAAAAAATCCGCGCAAGATTGATGTTGATATTACTAAACCCAAGAATGAAACTGATGGTGCGCAAACTGACGTTGTGGAATCTGCAGTTAGGTTTGTTTTTTAAGACAAAGCACTTGCTTTCAACGATTGTATCTTCAACCCCACCCACAGAATGAGACATTTACAATCATACATTATGCATGTAAAATAGTGTCCGGAATTTTGTACTTTGGATCGTTAATCAGCTGGTAATGGGATAAATACCATTGAACACGTTTGATCACGTTTGATGATACAAAAAAAGTTAACACGTGTGTTTACAAAAAAAAAAGTTTATGGCATTTTGCCGTTGGCGGCTTGTGTCAATATATTTCCAATTTGTTACAATGTTGCCATGTTCATGAATAAACATGGGGTTGGGCCACTGTGAGCACGTGCTTACGGAAGCCTATAAGCTCCCGCCCAACCCCCCAACCCCCCAATCCTACAACCCCCTTAATTTCCCTTTTTTCTCGAATTTTCGCTTTTATTACCCGTTATTTCGAGTTTTTTTTTTCGCGAATTTCCGCTTTTAAGTCTCGAAATTTCGAGTTTTTTCTCGAGAGAAAAAACTCGAAGTTTTGACTTTCAAGTATCGTAATTTCAAGATTTAAATCTTGTAATTTCAAGATTAAATCTCGTAATTTCGAGATTAAAACCTCGTAATTTAGGGATTTTTTTTTCAAAATTTCGACTTTTAAAATTCAAAATGTTGACTTTTTATCTGTAAATTTCGAGTTTTTTCTGCCACTCTTAACTTTTTAAACTAGTTATATCCACTTTTTTCTCAAAAGTTCGACTTTTCCCCCAAATTTCTAATCTGTGAACTCGTAATTTCGACATTTTATAAATTAAAATTTCAATTTTAAAAAGTCGAAAATCGACTTTTTAAGTCAAAAATCAAGCCTAAAAAAAGTTTAAAATTTCGAGAAAAAAAATGGAATTCCACAAAAAAAACTCTGACATTTTAAAGTCGAAATTGCAGCTTTAAAAAATTTCGACTTTTTCTCCGTAATTTCAGGTTAAAAAAGTCGAAATCTCGACTTTTCAGAGTCAAAATTTCAGCTTCAAAATGCCGAGTTTAAAAAGTCGAAATTTCAAGAAAAAAATCGAAATATGACTTTTTAAAGTCAAAATTTTAGCTTCAAAATGTCAAAAATTGCGAGAAAAAAAATCGAAATTACGAATTTTGAAAAGTCAAAATTTCAGCTTGAAAATATCGAAATTTCAAGTTAAAAAGTCTAAATTGTGAGAAAACCGTAAATTCGAGAAAAGAGTCAAATTTTGGAGAAAAGTTCAAAATTTCGAGTTTAAGAACTCGAAACTTCGAATTTTTTAAAGTCAAAATTTCAGCTTCAAAATGCGAAATTTCGAGTATAAAAATTTGAAATTACAAACCCCCCCCGAAATTTGTCTTTTTTTAAAGTCAAAATTTTAGCTTCAAAATGTCAAAAATTGCGAGAAAAAAATCGAAATTACGAATTTTGAAAAGTCAAAATTTCAGCTTGAAAATATCGAAATTTCAAGTTAAAAAGTCTAAATTGTGAGAAAACCGTAAATTCGAGAAAAGAGTCAAATTTTGGAGAAAAGTTCAAAATTTCGAGTTTAAGAACTCGAAACTTCGAATTTTTTAAAGTCAAAATTTCAGCTTCAAAATGCGAAATTTCGAGTATAAAAATTTGAAATTATAACCCCCCCCGAAATTTGTCTTTTTTTAAAGTCAAAATTTCAGCTGAAAAAATGTCGAAATTTACGAGTTTAAAAAGTCAAAATTTCGAGAAAATAGTCAAAACTTCGAGTTTTAAAAGTCGAAATTTTGAGGAAATTTCCGAAATTACGATATTTACATGTCAAAATTTCGAAATTTAAAAGTCGAAATGTCTAGGGAAATTTCGAAAATACTACTTAAAAAAATTTGGTCCTTATAGGCTCCTATGCTTTCTAACCACTCAATTAAAATGTCTTTTGAAAAGGTGTTGTTTGTCTTGAACTTTTGACAGCAGTCAATCAGATAACGGGGCTCCAGATAGTCCCGATATTTAAGATATCGGACTGTCTATAGCACCGAACATCAGAGTGTCTTTGCCTCCATAGGACAAAACACAGAAACCAACCTGAAACATTATAAGCGGGGCCACATGCATAGCGTATCGAACTGTGGACCACAGTGTGACCGTTTTGATTCTACCCAAGACTTTCTTTTATTTTTAATTGAGTAGTGATTTCCTGCTTAAGATTTCTCAATGTTGAAGTTGTCTGTTCTATTATTGATCTAAGAACAATACTGTGGCGTCATAAAATATTTAACTTGCTTTTACTTGCGTTATGTTTATATGTCAACTGGTGGCCGTGCGGGTACACTGAACAAAGCCAAGAGCATTCGACAGTTCTTGAAAAGGTGCCAGGCAATCTTGCTTGATTTGAAGTGCTCGTCAACAAAAAACAGTGCTCGGATATTGAAGTTCGTATGGGGGGAATGGCTGGCAAAAGGACATGCCGTCACAGACGGGATTTTCACCCTTGCAGTTGCAGGGCTCCCGGGAAACAGCTGAAAAAGTATCTTTCACCAGGGCGGTACCACAAATATAGATGCAACCAGAAAAATTTGATTAGCTTGTCAGTTAATGAGTCTGTGTGCCTAGAAAACATTTAAAGATTGCCTATTCAGTATTTCTTTAATTCGTGGAAAAATATTTTTTATGCGGCTTTGTCAAAAACCTAAAGAATTGAATTTGGAAAGGCACCTCTTGAAATATATTGTAGTTTTGAAGCTATTCAAAGATTTAAATTTGGTGTACTTGCCTACTTTGCAAAAATCAAACTGCTACAACTTTGATTCCTTGGATGCAACTAACCTACCAATTTATCAACTGAAGTTGGAATGACACATCTGTCTATCATAGATATGAAGTAATTCAAAATTTAAATTTTGCGGACTCAGCTACTTTGCATAAATAAAAATGCTGCAGTTCTAGTTCATGTTTCATAGGATGCGGCTATGCCACAAGCCTACAAATTGAAGTTGAACTGACACCTATATTTATAATAGTTTTGGAGATATCCAACTTTTAAATGTTTCAAGTGCTGCTAATTTGTATAATTTCAAATGCTACAGGTTTTGTTCACTGTCCATTAGATTGACAAGTATCCTAAATCTGTATATACTATTTTAAATTTTGTGTCTATCTGTAATGTCTTGGAAGATACAGAGCTTTTCAAATTTTACTTTCCCCTAATTTGAATAAATACAATCCATTTAAATGTGATGCTAAACCCATTGATACTGTTAAGTAAAAGTTACCACACCAACACCAGATACCCATGCTTTGTAAATCTGCGGCATAAAATGATTGAAACAAGTGAAACGTGTATACAGTGACATACATGTACATGTATTTATAAGTACATGTATTTGAGTTCACTATTTGCAGGAACATAAAACCATTTAAGTGACAATCTCTACTAATGTCAGCTATTAGCTCACATGTTACCTAATCCACTGTCATGCATAACATTCAACTTCAACCTATTTGTTTAACCATTGAGTGTCACAAGCGTGAATGTGTCTACACAGAAAAACTGAAGTTGTAAGTTTGCACATGGAGGAATGAGGCTTCCTTCCTCCATGGTCACACCGAGGAGGCTTCTGACTATGTGCGGTCTGTCCAGCCGGAGATGAGCTCAGGAGTCTGTCTAAATAACTGCAGGCTGCCCAGGCAGCTTCCAGGCAACCTATCACTGCTCCCAGCATTGGTGCCCATCACTGGTCATCAATATAAATAGGGTATACAAACACGAGCACACGGGCTCTGTTGGCCTAGCGGCCATGCATATTGCTCTGTCTATTTCTTTTTTTTTTTTCTTTTTTTTTTTGCTGTAAAATATTAAAAATATTTTAACATTTTTCATTCTCCTTGAGTTCAAATGTGGAGATGGCCCCTTTCTTACCAGGGCCATATGCAACATATGTTTCAGTTTGGCACCATGCTACCAGATCTCTTGTTATTACAGTCCCAAACTTGATCTTAGACAACAAGTGGGGTAAATGCAGACAGTAAATTTGTGATAAATCAACTCAAAAAGTTTTGTCAACTTGTCATTATCATGCAATTAAAGGCTCCTTTAGATTAAGCAAACCCAAGGAATGCCCCAACCCACAAGGCTGTCCACACTCATATGTTGTATGGCATGGAGCAAGCTAAATAGGGCAACAGAGGGACACCCCCTTATCTGTCTATTTCCTGGAAGACAATTTTCATGATAGAACATCTGCTTAAGTTTTACTTGCAAAATAAACTTTGAGAGAAAACAATTTATTGTATGTTTGTATAGATATTTTGTTTAGGAATTTTAATTGAAATAAACTGGCAGATAAAAAGTCTCACAAGTCCAAGTGAACACTGCAAAAATTTCTGACTGGTCAGTGTTGCTTCTGTGCAACCATTTGTGCAGCAAGATGTCAGAAGAAAAATGTGGGAAACCCTTACAAAGTTCAGCAAGGAAACGTGTCACCCCCCCCCCCCCATCCAGCGAATAAATGTATGGTAAGTTATTGATTTTGATAAATTACAGTCTTGGTTTACTTCTTATGTACAGCCAAATAGATAATGTGGAGATGGCCTCTGCAAACAATATTGTATGGTCCTTGTACATGCTCTCTGCTCGATAATGAATTAATTTTTTCTGCTACCAACGATTACATTTCAGCTACTGGACGTTTTAAACCATCAGGGATAGGCTAAGCAAGGTCATTAGTGTTTGAGTTCATTTATACATGTACACAAACGGCAGTATTACAATGTAGACTTAAGACTATGAGCCCTTCTATCTGTCCTGGTCTTGTGACTGTCATCCTCAAGTGTGTTTTTGTCTTGTTTTGTAATGTCCTGTCTCTGTCTCTCCTCCGCAAGAGGGATTTGGAATGGGCTCAGCCCTTTTTCCCAATTGTCATATTATTTCTGTGAAACTTTATTCGTGTACTTTGAGAAATAAAATATGTTTAAACCAACCAAGTAGATGTGTCCATGCATGCTCTCATTTGCCCTGCCAGACACACAGCTGGTAGCCATGTGGTGTTTTCCAAATAGCCGTGCTTGTGTGTGAGTGCAGGTCCCTGCCAGGGCAACACAGCTCAGCTATTGCTAGACAGACTGTAGTCTCCTTGGTTACACAGTGCAGACAAGTTTACTGTGCTAACACAGCTAGTCCTTCTAGAGATTGAAGGGTGAGCCCACTGCTACTGTACTGATAGGTGTGGAGGCCAGACTCTCACAGTTCAATTATGTCTGGTTGCCAAACAGCCTGGTGGGGGGAGGGGAGCAATCTGTCAGATGCTTGTGTATTTTAAGGTAATTTGGTGAATTTAACATAAATCAAACTTCTCAACTTTGTTTCAATGGTATAGGATTTTGATTTAGCAATACACCCACATAATAAGCTTTGAATGACAACTCTATCTAGAAAAGTTTTGAAGATATGTAAGATATAAAATTTCCACAAATATGCCTCTAATTTGAATAATGTTTACAATTATGACTGTTCCACGCAATATGCCCAATTTCACTACTATGTCTGTGATCATGCCAATTTTGGTACTTTCATAAACAATAGTGTCCGAGAAAAGCTGACCACAAAACTGGCACCCGGAAATGAATGAATGAATGAATGAATAAATGAATAAATAAATAAATAAATAGATAGATAGATAGATAGATAGATAGATAGATAGATAGATAAATAAATAAATAAATAAATAAATAAATAAATAAATAAATAAATAAATAAATAAATAAATATAGCACAACGTACGCTAGGTTCTGCCATGGTTCTAACTACGTGGCAGATCAGAGGCCTTATGACGCTAAAACTCCAGGCCGGTCGCACAGTCTCAGAAACTGAAAATAAGTTTTTATCTATTACATTTCTTAAAAGCACATATACAGTATACATCTTACATGGTTTCTTTTGTAGCACTTAAAATATGAGCTCATGAAGTGAACAAAGGGATAAAATACACAAAGTTAAGGCCGCAAATCGACGGAAGTTTTCCGAGATCCCCCATCTTGGTATGATATTTGCAAGCTCAGCAAGCAAGCCGTGTTGTGAGTAGTTGGTGTTTCCCTATGACCAATTTTGCGGTCAAAACAAAACCGTGGATGTTGTGACGTCATGAATCCCAGGGTTTGGCGACTTATGCAAAACCGTTGGAATTTTGACGTCACAAAACCTGGGCTTTGCAAATTATTGAACAAAACAACTGCAAAAGCCAGGGTTATCATGACAAAACTCAGCGTTAAGAAACAAAGCCGTTAGTTTTGTGAAAAGATTGGATAACAAAGCAAAATCCTGGGTTTGGTTACAAACCCTAGAGGTCTTTGCACAAATCCCTGGTTTCGATTCAAAACCCTGAGTTTGGTGAACAAACCCAGGGTTTGGAACTCAATTTTCTGGAACTGAAAGTGAGAAGGGAATGAAGCTTATCTACAACCTGTAATTTGTATTAAGAGCAGGTACAGATGAAACATCCACTTAGTATGAGCCCACTATGGTCACAAAGGTCTTTAGACAATCGAAACCGTTGCCATGTATTATAATATAGTTGACGATGTGAAAATGAGGCTGCCGTGAGATACCGCTTTGTTTGCTGTGATACAATATCTGATCACAGTGACCCTTTTTTTTTTTTTGGTTATACTTACCCCCCACTAAATAGCCACCCCATATGAACCCTGGATTTCTATGTCACCATCATAAATAAAATACGAATGTACGATTTTTAGTCCATTAATAAAGCAATTACAGCAAATATTCACAAAATACCTTGAAATCACAACATTGCAGTGTTTTATCTAGTTTCGCGTTCCTATGGTATTGATAGTTACCATGGTTGATAATAGATGATGCGGTAATTCAAGTACGGGTGTACTCCCCATCCGCACTTGCCACCAATGTAGAATGAACTTTGCTAAGGACTCTCATAACTGTTGCATGGTCCTTGCACTTAAGTAATCGTTGTCACGTTAAAATAGTCGAAATATAACATGATCAGTTTCGAAAATTGCCCAACACAGGGCGAATCTGCCTGCTTGCCATATCATCGTTCACTTTCAACCGTGATATATTGCTTTGACACATGACCTCATTCAGCCAATCGCATTTGTTGGACATCGTTTGTCTGGCGGGGCCCTAAGAGGTTTCCCGCGTTCTAAGAGCTGTATAGGCCTACAGCTGCAGGATAGCCAAATGTAGGCCTAAGACATAATAATAATATACTTCGGTCTCTGTTTTTTATGATCGAAATCTTAAGCCTACGCCTATTAGGAAGGTAGGAATTTACGCCGCCTCGTTCGTGATGTATTGGCAACAGTCAATGCAACGCCATACGTAATTCCTTAAGCCTGCCACTGTCCATGAGTTTCAACTTTTCGAAGATTCCATTCGAACGCGATACGTAGGCCTATGCGTGACATCTGTTTTATTTGTACCAAAACATAGCATACATGCTCAAAATTCAATGTGTCAAAATATTGTTTGACACGCACACATATACAGCAAAGCAGCGATACTTTTTAATGACACTGGCACTGATGGTGGGAAATCTAGAAAGAGTTTTTTTTCACAAATATTTGGCTGGATATATGGTATTGATATCGCCAGATGACAAACTGATACTCCTCGCAATATTGAAAACGTGTCCATGTAGTGAATGGGGGAAACACCGCATCATTATTTTGAAGTTCTTGAAAATTTATTGGATATAGTGTATCTAGTACAGATTTAAGCCAAGTTTATTTGTACCACACATTTCAGAATTGCATTTATATGGCATTGGACAGTAGGAAGTGGTGATGTACAACCACAGTTTTAAGCCAACACTGATAGTAAAATATTCCCAAGAACGATAAGTGCTGCTGTATTAAATCCTTGTCGCTGTACAGCAAGCCAGTGTTTCAGAAATTAAATATTCAAATGGAATCATGCAATTTGTTATTATTATTTTTCAAAACTTTTTTGCCTTGTAAGTTCTACAGTGATCAGTCAATAAATCTAGAAATGACCTGGAATAAAGTGCAAATAGCATACGCACATGCAATCAGCTCATGACCTGGTTTAAACGCAAGGGGGGGGGGGATTATCGTGCATATATCATTTATAGTTTCAGTATACAAACAACTTTCGCCTTTTTGTAGTCAACTCAAAAACTTTGATCGTCAATAGATGTTGAAGGAACGGTCACATTGAAGTCTACGTTAAACTATTATTGTCATGTTTTTAAGGTTTCTGAAATGTTATATATGGTCGCTTGAAGGTAAAAATAATGCATACGGAATTTGGGAGAGAAGTACAAACAATATAGCGATACAGACCTTGCGAAATCGATCGTGGCTATGCAGATTGCAAAACGACAATTCACGGTGCTTTGCGAGAAAAAGGGCTGTAGGCTAGTGGGTCACTAAGCACACATGGATAGTGAATAACAATATTGCCCCTCTTGGATATATATTCAAATCTGGTATATTTAAAAAAAACACCCAGAAGTCGGTATGCTTGTATACAATTGTGAGGTGGCAGGCTGTTTTTCCGATGCAACAACATTTAGGTGTTCGTCGCTTCCCACATACATTGATGTACACAATGCAGGTCATGGAAGCTGATCCTAATTTGACAAGAAAGCCACACCGTATCGATAAAACAGTCGTGTGTGCCATTGTGGCGGTTGGTCAGAGTCGGTAACTGGATCTCGAAAGGTCTGCATTGCAGTCGCCTTAAAAGTTGCTTAAACTGATAAAAAAAAGTTGTGAAGTGGACGTATGTACATGTCACTCGCCTTCTTAGTAATTTCCACCCCCGTGGCACGTTGACAGATTAAAGACGGAAGCACAGAAGGAACAGTTGCTAGTCTAGTTTACAAGTAAAACCATATGCCTTGATAATTTGTTATATATTTGCAGCGAAAAAACAAGTCAGCTGTCAGTCCAGTGCACAAAATAGATTATTTCATAAATAGCATGGAAACAGTTTTGTCGAGGCGCTAATTCCCGTTGAAAACAACTTTCCTGTTTTGGTTTGCACAAATGATCCTGTTGGAAAACATTGGTACCAATTAAGTACACAGCTGCACAGAACAGACAGTTTTCAAGCATGAAGAAGAATGCAATTTATAAAATATAGTAACATCACTTCGATGTCACATACAAACCAGCAGCGTATCAAGAGACAATAAAAGCAACATGGTATTTGAAAACATCCATGAATAGGATGTACTAAGCCCATGGCATCAGCAGTACAATAGACAAACATCCAATTCAAATCGTAAGCCGACAACGACAAGAGACCAAAAAGCGATATTTGTAGAACACCAAATGCATTTTAGGAAACTGGATATAGAAAAACAAAATATTTGATTACGCTCTTCGATTCAACATACAGGTCTGTGTGCTTTCCGTGGTTTGCAGCCAATTAACATGACACTTTTTAGTGTTTTAATCAACTGTGAAGTTTATTGCAATAGCTTCTGTTTCCCGTAGACATGTTTTGCAAGGTCACAAATTCCAGTTGCCTGACAACAGATAGAAAGGAAAAGGAGTAAGAAAATGACAAAAATGCATCACCAATGTATTGTGCGTGTTTTTTTTTTTTTTTGGTGGGAGAGCTTCATTCCATCTATTTTTTGTCTTGTTTCTGTTGTAAATGTATTTGTAACGCTTGTTCTTCCTGTATGCGTGCTTATTTAGTTGGCGCGTGTGGATTTTAAATGTTCCCGTGCTGTTGTTTTGTGGACATGTGCAAATTACAAAGTTGAACAATGGCGTTCATTAGTTCCATAAATGCGATATTTTTAAAGCGTAGCAGTGAATATACGCATTCCTAATGTTTATTGCAAGTATAAAGTTATTTCGTTGCACAAAATAACAGCACACAAGCATTGATTTAAACATATTTTATTTCAACAGAAAAGGGATTGGAGAATAAGCTTAAAGCTTATATAAACTCCTCTCCGTGTTAATACAATATGACAATTTCGCCAAAGCAGGTGAGTAGATAACAATAAGTGCCTGGTAAAACTAAATGAGCAGTACAACTTTTACAAACAAGAGTGAGATAACTCAAGCTCAGGTTAATTTACGTTACACATGAACACAATATGAATACAATATGTACAACAATAAGGGTACGTGTACTGGTTAGATGATGCTATTGAAAGGAACAGATTTTGCAAGTAGACAGGCCAGAAAATTGAGATTAAAATTAAATCTTCGGTCGAAAGTATGTAATTTTGAACAGCGTTAAACAGAATTTCGTTTTCTTCCGTGGAAGCCGAAAGACACCCGAATAGCATGTTGTTTACTGTTGGTTGTATTAAGGGTGGAATTTGTTGAGATAGCTGGGACCTTGCTATTATGTATCGGGAGCAGTAGAGCAGAAAATGTTTCACAGTTTCACGTCCCATTCCGCACTTAAAATCGGGGTTATCAACAAGATTATGCTTGAACAGATGATGATTCAGAGAACTGGACTCTGTGCGTAGCCGCACATGGTGCACTTGACCGGGGCGCGTACCGCAGTAGCAGTAACTGGGTGGCTTTTTTAAGTTTTGTTTATATTTGTTTTGAACTCTGCAAGTGAAGGAGAGGCTTTTGTATCTGAATCAAGAGAGTTCCAAAGAATAATGGTTGAGGGAAAAAAAGAGTCGTGCCTAAAAGAAGTTCTCCATCTCATTACTGGGATATTTAGTGGGTTTCTCATTTCATAAGTAGGTTCTATTGATTGAGGCAGTCTTTCTTCCAAATACGCGGGCGCATTACCGTTGAGAATTTTGTAAAAATAGATTAATTTTTGTTTTTCACGTCTCTCGTGCAAAGTTTCCCATTTTGTTTCATTATAAAGTAATCTGATTGGAGAGTGTCTCGATGTACCCGTCACCACTCGTGCAGCCGGGAGTTGAACCCGTTCAAGTTTGTCAGCCTAGTACAGTTTGTACAGTTATTCCAGAGTACACAAGCGTATTCCAAGATGGGTCCGATGTAAACAATGTACACTTTTTCGAGAGTAGAACTACTTAATTTGTACGTTAATTTTCTTAAACAGTCAACTCTTCTCATTGAGCTTTTATATATGGATTCAATATGTTCTGTCCAAGTGCCTTTAGAATTAAAAGTAATTCCTAAGTGCCTGTGCTGATCTAATTCCTGGATGGGCTTACCGTTTAAACAGATAGGTGGTCTTGTTTGCTTTGTTTGACTTATGTTTAAGAGTCCAGTTTTCTTTTCATTAAGGAAATAAACCATTGTTTGGCCCAAACTGATACTGCACCAAGGTCGCCATTTAATGTCATCGTTGCCAAATAGTCTAGTTCTTTTTCGGTAATTACAAAAAGAGATGTGTCATCTGCAAACATTCTAATATTTGATTCTGCTATTGAAGCCAGATCATTTATGTAAACCAAAAACAAAAGTGGTCCTAAAATGGAACTTTGCGGTACACCAGCCGAAAGGTTTGACCAGTAAGACGACTGTCCATGGATTACTACTGTTTGTCTTCTTTTCCAAGTAACTGAAAAACCATTTGTATAATTTTCCATTAATTCTAATTTTTTCGAGTTTGTGCAGTATCCCCTTGTGCCAGACTCGATCAAACGCTCGACTTATATCTAAAAATACAAATTTAACGTCTTTTCTGTCATCTATAGCTTCTGCTATAAGGTCAACGCGGAAAGTTGTGATTGTCCATTAAATTTCGAAAAATAATTGAAAGGGGTTTGGAAATTGAGGCAGCTGTACATCTAAGAAGTTTGGTACTTACTGAATCTGGACCAGAAGCTTTTCCAGTATCCAGGGAAAGAAGTATGTCTTTAACTTTGTTTTCGTCTAATGCTATATCAGAAAGGCGTGACTCAGTTGTTATAGCAGGATTGGACAGTTGTATATTAGCATCCTCGTCTTGAGACTGACAAAAACCTGCAAAATAATTGTTAAATTGCTCTGCTTTTTCCATATTGTCTGCAACGACATCATTTCCTTCAACCAGAGGTGGATATGCGGAAGCCTTCCCTCCCTCATTTAGAAGCTGTTTGACAAGTCTCCACCGCAACTTTGGATTTTGTTTTTCACCATCGTTGATTTTCTGAGACACATTATTGTAATAAGCTAATTAGCGGACTTTACGTCACTTACAATTTCATTTCTAATCTGTCGAAATGCAGCCCAAGACTGTGGAGTGTCACGTGATTTGGCTTTCCTATGAATGCGATCTCTTTTGCGCAATTTACGCCGTTTTTCAGAAGACAGCCAAGGAGGGTCAGCTGGCCTTACAGTGATTGTCTTCGCAGGAATATATTCATCGACTTTTTCTAGAAAAAGACTAGTCCACTTATGGACCATTTCATTCGTGTGGGCACAGATATAAAAAATTGGTCCCAATTAATTGTAGATAAGTCGGAATTCGAGATCGTTGAACACATCAGGAGTGAGATAACCGGGAGAGGCTGCAGGGGTGGTATTTGCCTGCTTAGTTGTATCAAAAAGAGTACTCTCTACCCTCCTTGGTTGTATTAGGCAAGTCGGATTTGGGAGAGGCAGGGTCACTTTCCTCACCACTGTCCCGGTCGTTTACGTCAGGCTCTTTGCCTCCCACTGCACCTTCACATGCGGGTTCAACAGGTGCATCAGGTGCATCTGAAGTCGACTTCTTTGAACAACTTTGACTTCTGCTATTTCTGTTTCTTGTCATTGTGAATGTTAGGAATTATATTAATTCTCTCAAAATGATCAGGAACAATGACATAAAACGTTCACAAGCACAAGGTATCCCAGCTGGAGCGATTGCAGGACTTACTTGAACAATTGCCATATTGGTGGGCAAGGTGTATGCATATATTGTGCCCCTAACAATGCACGAGTGGCAGTCTCTTCAAAATATCATGGATTTCCTTGGATAAAATGCAACCAAATTTTCTTTACTTACAGTCTGTCGCAGATTTCACTAAATCATTTCGTTGTGAGAGCTCAAATCTATTCCATATAGTGTATTATGGTTATTCCACCAGACAGCCGACGAGCACGTCAATCTCACTCAGGCGCCAAGTTGAATGTTAAGCATTAATATGCACACGCACTAACAAACTTTGAGCACGCGCCCAAGAAATCAGTGACACTCATCCCCCAGCCTAACGTTAGTCTTGAGCCTCAAATGAACGCTGTAGCGGGGATGTGGACATTTTGATGTGCCACATTGTGCTTGCTGTAGATCGCCACACGGATAGGTCTAGCTATAGGACGCGGAAGTATCATGTGCAACCTTATTGCTGTCGGCCATTTGTATGCAGGAAAGGTCTAGGACTAGTTTACTTCAGAACATCTTTCGGATCAACAACACAAACATAAAATTCCTGAAAGTTTTTTTTTATTTTATTTTTTTTTTATTTTATTTTATTTTTTTTTTTTGGTTGTAATTCTGATTTCAGGGACCACCTATGCCCATTGAAATACAAAGTTAAAGTTAGTGTTCTTTAGTTAACAGGTTCATTTGGTTGAGATCATAAAGGACGATATTCCTATTTCGCACCAGCAAATCATGCACATTATACATGATAAGACAAACGAGAGAATCTTATTCTATCCTAAGTTGCTGCTTTATTTGAAAGCCAATCAGATTACATAAGACAGAAAAGAGTTACTGGAACCACTTTCTTGAGTGACGAACTTCTGGGTCCATCTCACCGGCGACAGACGCTCAGGTCAAGGCTTATCTGCTGTTGCATTATTCATGTACAAATTATGTAAACAGGTAAATAACAATTATAAGTTTATGAAATTGAATGTTTCTGTGGTGCTTTCACTATTGTTCAGGGTAGCATAACGAACAAACCCCCCTTGCATCTTGGAAGTATAGCGCATACTAATTTACTCTTTACCACATGTGCCCATGAGTATGACCCTAGTTGAAAGTGAACAAAATGGAGTCGAAACGGCTGCTGCAAGCACGCCAAATTAAGTAGATTTTTGACAAAAACATTTAATGCTCGATGGGAGAAACAAATTTCACATGGCTGTGTCATGGGAAATGGAATTAGACAGCTTTAGTTTCAAACCGTTCACTGCGAGCCTAAGGTAAGTAGTGAACGGTTTTAAAATTCATGCTGTCTAAATCCATTCCCTATGATGCGGCCATGTAGAATTGTAATAATGTTGTGTAGAAACAGCATAACGCAGCTCTCTTAGTTTCGAGGCAATTTGGCTGCTAAAATCACTTCTCCCGTTCTCTGACTTGCTAGTACTATTTAACAGAACTGCTTCGTACAGGTGCAATCAAAGTATTAGTGTATTATTTTCATTAGGTCTAATTCGACATCTGAATCACGCATATAAATAATTTATATAACTTGTGTCCTCAAGGGTCAGCCACATACAGAATTATAATGATACTTAATTTGGACTGATCACTCCTCCGTTTTTCTACATTATCATGACACATCACAGTAAACTGGTAGAACTTATCACATAGTCATAGTATGAAGCATGTTCTGAGCTGATGAGGATACTTCAACATGTATGATCTTTCAGCTGTATATTGCAGTGTCGTCAATACGTTACGATAACTATGACCAACAATAAAATAATACTTATCTGCAATTATACATTATGATTTGCACTTGTATTCAGACAGCTTGACAGTTAAACAAAATATGCTATACATTTTTTGAAAACTTCAACTAGAACAAGTCATTTTCCACATTATATCCAGTATGAAATTCTAGATTTAATCATTAAGTAGAGTTAATGATATGCATGAGATTGTAATAAAGACCAACAAAGTAAAGTAAGATTGAAATAATTGTTTAGCAAACTTAAAATGGATGTGTTATATCCCAACACATGAGCAGCTGCTTGTACCTATAAGCTTTTGTATACAGATAGTTATTACTATGAACTTTGTAACATTCGTCTCATCCTCACTTTAAACTTGAGGGTATATAAAGTTTAAATGCTCAATGTTCATGCTCTCCTTGGTAATCATAATATGCAAAATATAATGGCGAGGTTCATAATATTGAACTAATGACAGAGCTATCTGAAATTATAATTGATGCAGTGCACCCGTGTCCATAGGAAAACACTTCCTCATAGCACAAACTTGCCATTGGCCCAGTAAGGTCACCAGGTCACGGAAATACCTTACACACAGTGCATAAGTTATTATGTCCAAAACTGATAATGTTTGCACTGGCTGGATACAGAGACAGGAGACGGGGGGTTCTGTGTAGGTCTTATCTCGATATTGTCTGCACTTAAGGCTGACCATGAGTATGCATTCACGTGTACTATTTACACCAGACTGTGCTCTAAGTAAAACGTAGGAGTCTATAACAAGTGTTTTGTTGGCAGTCATAAGTCACAACCATAATATGTATAGGTGCATACCCAGATGTTACAAGATGGCAACCCTCTGTCTCTTCATTGGCGTTTTTTTTCAGTGCATCAATTTTATGCTTGCAACATTTACTAATTGTATGTTGATCATTAACAAATAAAGCTGATTCACATGTAGGGTTACTCGAAATTGAATGCAGTGGACTTTGGATTGAACAACACGACATGTCAGGCAATTTGCATTTAGATTATTTATATGCATCAAGCAATATATAATTACTGGTATCCTAAGATATGGCTACATGTCAGCTCTAAAGTGCATAGCTAGCGATCAAGTTTGCCTTTGGGTCAAAGTCAAAGTCAAAGTCAAAATATCCTTTATTTAACCAGGGAGGCTCTTACAGTTATAGAAACTGGTTTCCAAAGAGGCCCTGACAAATGGACGCACATAGTATTTACAGGGCAAACAGGACTAAAACATTAGGCAACACCTTTATACATAGGACTAAAACAGTTGAAAGCATATGTAGTGATCATGATCTTATAAAAGCATATAATCATAAAAACAGACAAGTTCTCTCCATTAAAACCTTGGCAATTAGGGGCCTATCTAAACATTTCGCTCATTGAAAATATGCTTTACTATGTTATTTTTAAAAAATTGTATACTCGTGGAGTCTCGAATAGTACTTGGTAGCTTGTTCCATAGGGAACTTCCCCTGTAGTGGAATGAATGCTGACCACATGAGAGTCTACATCTTGGCACTATCAAGTTATTGTTTGTTATCTGTTTGGTGGTATGATTGTGACAGACTTTCTCCAACGTATGAGTCAGGTACTTGGGACAAAGTCCATTTAAGCACTTGTACATTAGCAAGCTTTCATGGAGATATATGCGTTCCTTCACGGTCAGCCGGTTTAGTCGCGAAAAAATTTCCTGAGAATGGTGTTCTATAGGGAACTTGTAATAAGATTTTGCCGCCATAGTTTTGCAATCGCTGTAGTCTAGTAATATTTACCTTTCTACGGTTTCTATATACCACATCACAATAGTCCAGTATGGGCACGACAAAAGCATTATAAAGCATTATAGCTACCTCTTGAGTCATATATGCCCTAACTCTTTGTAGTATACCTAGTCTTTTTCTGAGTTTAGAACACATATAGTTCATATGTTCGTTCCAACTCAGTGTTGGGTCCATAATAACTCCTAAATATTTTTATTGTTTCACATGCTCTATCTTGTCATTTTCAATTGAAATAGACGGTACCTCATCTTTTCCTAGTCTTTTTGCAGTACCATATAACTTCCATTTGCACTTGGATGTATTTAGTTGCAGTTTATTGTTTTGGAACCACATGAAAAGATAGTGAAGATATTCCTCCAAGCATGCTTTTATATCGTCAACACGTGGGCTAGAATATAAAATCACCGTGTCGTCCGCATAGAGTGTAATCTTTGCATGTTTGATGACACATGGTAAATCATTCAAGTATATTACAAACAACATGGGCCCCAGTATGGAGCCTTGAGGCACTCCAGAGTTTATTTGTTGAATATTCGAGGTCTCTGACTTAAACTGTACACATTGTGATCGATTCCTGAGGTAGTTTGTAAACCATAGTAATTCTGTGTCTTTAATACCAATGCAATTTAGTTTAAAGAGCAATGTATCAATGTCTACCGAATCAAACGCCTTTTTTAGGTCTAAGTAAACAGCTCCTGTCCTGATGACCGATGCATATATTATTCGGCTAACTGTGGAGGCCACCAATTTTCAACATTATGAATTAAGCGTGGCAATATTAATTAAAGTTAGGTATAGGTATAGACAGTGACTGAAACGAAAATAAGAGAACATAGATTGAGCAATGGTATTTTGTTTTATCAGAACCATGCAAAAGGTTCTACTTCTGATGTACATGCCTATATCTCTCTGGCAGTAAAATACCTAATTACACTGCTGTTTTGGAAAGGAGTCACTGTAGCTGTCATCACCCCAGCAGACGATATGACACTTAGTGGGAAAAATTGCGTGAAATTTATTATCATGATTTATGAAAAATATCTTATTTATAAGCGACGAGTGTTGGTACCTGATCACTTACCCTATGCCTTGGACGCCTTGCTAAAGACGTGTATAGGTGTTTTGGAAACATTTGAAATTAAAAGTAATATCAAATATACCAAGATGGGACAGGGTGAGGCAATGCTGTATTGGGTAAAAATAAGAAAGCATAATTTAGAAACACTGTGAGACATGTCAGTTTGATAAGCTGGTTGATGTGCTTTGATAGGAAACCTTTAATTAAGGCTTATTTGTTACCACTTCCTTATTTAAATGTTGCCAATACATCAATTTTACGCAATAAATAAGTCTTAGTTGTTGTGTTTCGGCAAAGAATTTTTTCAGAGTGCCCACCAATTGCTTCACATTTACCCGTGTTGGGCAGAATGAGACAATCGACCGTCGCTGATTTTTAAATGACTAATTTTTTGGCAATTAGATTTTACAATTTTTAGTGTCAAGCACACGTTCGGGCGATTGTCAATTCAACTGACATCACTATGGATAGCAGTGCAGAAGCATATAGCTTTCTAGAACCAATTCCAACTTTTATGTCTGGTTGTGCCCCACTCTTCCCAGACCTTCCCAACTCTTTTAGTGCGAACTGCGTCTCAATTCGAACTACAGAAAACAAACTGCCCTGAATTGGAAAGAAAAAGATGCCAGATTCACATTTGGTGTAAAGATACCTTTCATTCAAGTACCAGCATGCCTATGGTAAGGTAAGAAGGCGGCCTATGCTCAATACGCTACTGGGTCGCACAGTTCTTACAGTAACAGAATGCTTACATCCGGGTTCTTTCCTACTATACGGAAGAAAGACTTGCTGGACGTAGTACAAAAAGGTGTACTCACACGTGACCCAAATATTTACAGGGGCATTTGGCTTTTTAGTAGCTGTGTCTCTGTTTGCGTTATAATGAACAACCGCTTACAGACATACGAAAAGGCAACTGACTTGCAAAATGAATAACAAATATTATTTACCATTAATTGTAGAACAAACGAGTGCGTACAGACGTGTCAATGGTGTCGGACGTAGGCTTATTAAGGTGTGCGAGTGTTTTGGAATATTATGCTTGCAATACATGAAATTAAGACTATTGCAAATGTCTAATCTGCTACCATCCAAGGCCAATCTAGTGCACATCTGCAATCAAGCATTATCACTGTTTAGGTACCAATGAGAAAATTTTTGGAATCTCAAATGCAGTTCAAATTCGATCGTTATGTCACTGCAGAGTGAACTAAGAAGATTGGAGTGAATATTATAATTATGGTAACATGGAAATATGTCGCACACATTCACACCAAGCAGTATAAAAGGTTTCGATATATGCCCCCCCCCAAAAAAAAGTAAAAAAATAAAACAAAGTTCATACCTGTACGATGACATACAGAAACATTTGAATAGAGCTAAATTGAGATAACCACAAAACTTTCATCGGCGGTATATGTCTCCACTAGCGCACTCGATGTGGCTTTTCTGCATGACATTCCAATACATGGTACTGAGATGTTTATTACTCTTGAAATATTCACATTTTCTTATCAAACTGTCCGTTGCAATTGGCACCATTTTAATTGATAATCCGATCGCCCAAAACAACCAATTTTACTTTTTTAAGGACTGAACATTACTTTCAATCCTTTACTGAATTTACCACACATAGGTACCGATTTCCCTAGAGATACCCCACTTGGAAAGCAAAAGCCAAGAGAATGACGTCATCTGCATAACTAAGGATACCAAGGGAATGTTTCCCGTGTGACAACCGAAATCACAGTTTTTAAATTCAGTGAGGACTTCACATAATAAACTGTGGATAATACAGGAGACAGTAACCCGCCCACTTTGACACCACTGCTGACACAGAAAGAATAAGTAGGGAACTCAATCTACCTCACTTTGGCAAATTGGAACGCAATACACCTGCTATCAAGCACTCGCTAAGTTGCCCTTCTGGAGTTACAATGAAGAAATTTTAATATTTTCGACATGATCGAAGTCTGTACTTGCCTCTAGAACCAATGTGTACACATAGCATCCACCATTAAAGTAATATTGAGCGACTTCGTTCGCCAAAAAGATGTTTTGTGTTGTTGAACGGCCACTTTTGTAGGCAAATTGAAATTCGGATGTTCTAACAATATGACAACTTTTATTAGGAGTTAACCCAATCCAGCATTTTTTCAGTTACATTACTGAAAGCTGCGCCCCTGTAGTTGTCTGAGTCATGGGGCGATTTTCGTTATTTTTTTGGATGAGAACAATGGTTGTAAGACATAAAAGTAATCTCTTTGGAAGGGAACAATTCAGATGGTTTCAGAGATGTGTTTCTGGACTTGGATATTCGGGCTACTAATGACAGGTTTTGTATTAGTGTCTATCACAAAATAGATGAGTTTCACTTTGAAGCAATTACATGTAACTATCCTTTCCCGGACACTTATATTTCGGAAAACATTGGATATGATACATTGTTGTCATACATTTTGAGATTTGGCCGTATTTGTTCTAAATGTTGGGACTTTGCATTTAGAACCAAATTTAGTTACAATAAACTTGAGTTAAGAGGCTTCAAAGGTGTACTTTTCATAAAATATTTCTACAAATTTTGCTGTTAATATGGTAAGAAAGCTTGGCTTTAATAATTTTAGAGATTTTAGACTTGCCTGTTTTGCTACGTAATTTTATCTTTTGGCATCATTCTGTTTTTATATTCACCTTTCAGACATTTAAGGCCAACTTGTTTTCTGTTAGGTTAAACTCCCAGGGGCCATCGGTATCAAGCAGCTGCCGGCGACAGTTACAGGCTTACCTTATTGTACTGTATATGTGGTTAAGAAACATTATATTTTGATTGTATTCTCTTGACTTAAATACGAATGATTTTCATTCTTTTCTGACTTGCCGTGCAAATTTTGCTGTTAAAATCCAAAGATTATTAGAAAGTTTGGCTACAATAGTTTAACAGATTTTAGACTTACCTGTTTTGCTACTGAATGATATCTTTTTGTATAATTCTGTTTTCATATTCACTTTCAGACATTTTAGGCTTGCATGTTTTCTGTCAGGTTAAGCCCCCAGCGGCTATCGATAACAAGCAGCGGCCGACGACACTTACAAGTTTGCGTAATTGTACTTAACATTGGGTTAGGGAAAATTATGTTCTGATAACATGTTGCTGACTTAAATGCTAATAACTTTCATTCATTTCTGATATGCCTAAATACACATTTGCTCAACATCGAAAATTACTCAAATTTGACAGTATTTACTCAAATGTCACAAACCTGACCCATTACGCTGTAACGTTGACTCAGGGTTGGCAGTGATATACAGTGTTATTGTTTGGAGACTTTCACAGTGAGGCGTAGGTATCATCATTGGGTTCGTTTTACATTCATGGTGCAGGTTGTACATTGTTGCAGTACTTGTCACGATTTCCCTCGGTTTGTACAGGTGGTCTAGCTGCAAATGTTTATTGTACAATCACTGGGACTGAATATAATGCCCCAGTTTGTTTCTACATCAGTTATACACTGGCAGGTGGTTGAGTTAAAATAAGCTGTCCAGCTAAAAACGGTGGATATTGGTTCAGGGGTAAGTCAAATTATTCTTGTCTAAACTTGTACTATACAAATCTAGTAATAATGTTTGGTTTCACAGGTATTCTTCTTTCATGATAAAGTTCTGCATTTATACACACAACTTCATGTATTTAGCTACTTCATCACTTGCCACGTTCATATTTATTCATTATTATTCAGGTTTTGTTTGCTGTACATTTAGCTTAGACCAAAAGCTGCTACTCAGAGAGACATGTACGGGTATAGGCTGCGAAACATGTTCTGAGTAGTTACCCGCTGAAGACCCTTCAATTTATTTGGGATAATACAGCCTATGTCAAAATTCTCACAGAAGAAAGTGTGCAATATGGGAAATAGTACTTCCATATGAATATAAGTCAGACAGTGACAGGTTAGCTTATACAGAGAAAAGAGTTCGGGCAAAGGAATAGGGTGATGACAACTAGGAAAAGGTTATGGACAAAAAGACATTTGCAATAAACCACTGGGTAAAATCGTGAAAAGTAAAGTTAGTATTAAGAAATGCAAAATATAAGTAAGGCCCTTTAGTCCTGCGCTTTAGATGGTCCGTGTGCTGCCCAGTCTCACCATCGGATTTACCATAATGAAGTAACACGATTGCATTCTCAATATCGTGCGCTGAGACAATATGACTGCTAAATCATTTATTATTATAAACATGAAGCAGACCAAATTATGATTTGCAATGAAACGAGCAAGATAATATCTTGAAACTTTACTCTTTGACGGCGTAAATTTAGAAATTGTAAAGACATATCTCTATCTAGGTGTATATATATATATATATATATATATATATATATATATATATCCATTTGAAATGTTTCAGAGCCAATAATTCTATATGAGTTCGAGATACGTGTTAAACCGTCTAAAGCCCCAGTGCAAATTAATATATGAGGCTACTGTATTACAAAGTCTGCTGACTTATTCTAGCCTGACTAGGAGAGGGTTAAAAGCTGCGGACTTGTATATTCTAACCGGGAGAGCGTTAAAATCTACTGACCAGTTTATCCTGATTGGGGCAGGATACAAACTACCGACCTCTTTATTTTAATTAGTAGAGGGTCAAAAGATCCTGACGTAGTGTCACTGTAACCAACAGAGGGTTAACTGATCTTGTTTCACAACCTTTGATCTGTATTTCTATGTATACTTCAAAACATGTAAGAGACTAATCGGCATCACACTTCGCATAGAATGAATGACTTGATTGATTGCACTAAAACACAAAGTAGACTTGTGCCGTCAACAGAACGACTACAAGCTACAAATACAAATACAAATTCAAGCGAGAGAGAGAGAGAGAGAGCTCAACATGTAGAAGACTGCAACACTTCCCTGCTACTCATGTACCCTCTTTTAGAAATTTGTGACAATATCATTTAATGTCAGATTTCCTAGTTTCAGAAAACTTACAAATCAGCCATGTTTGGTAATGTGATCTTTATAATCATAAGACATTTTCTAACAATTTTCTTTTTCAGAAGATAAAACAATTACCTAACTTTGTTATCAGGAAATAAGACATTTCTCCAGCCCGCACTACATGGAAATAAGAAAATTTTCTAAACCACACTGTTAGGAATTATCTACAAGAGCAATTCTCTCTCTCCATTATACTTATTTTGAACAAATGAGAATTCAGTTAGCTAGCACAAAATGCAGGCGTGTATGCTAAAAAACAGTTGTACATCAGTTCCAAAAATTGTACAAGTCAGATAATTTATTAGGTTGCCTAACATATTGAACCATCGTGGATTTGAACACTGAAATTGAAAGAGATTTCTGGATATCTAAAGGTTATTCATTCCTGCTTGTTGGGGGAAGGAAAAAAAGGATTTTTCATACTGATTAGTGCAAGCCATATGATGTGGAAGTCATACAGTTCATGAGTATTATATTAAGTAAATATGCTGAAGGCATAGGCAGAGGGGAAATTAGAGTGCAATTGACCTGAAGCGGGGTTATTCACCCACTTGTACATTATTGTCAGTTTGGATATTTCCCACCGCTTGGATAAAGTCATACCAGGTTTAGTACAAACAGAGGAGAGAGAGATAGCAAGTACAAACATAGCATCTAACACAATTATATCCAATATATTTATCAAAGGTCTGGCACAAGCTACCACTTCCAAGTGACTGCTGACGTCAGTTTACCAGACAAAGCTACATTTGTCAATGCCAATATATTTACCCTTAAAATTAGATTTTTCTATGTTTCATACCTTTTATACCATGTGGGAAAATAGCTCTAACGAGCTAATGTTTATTGTACCAGAAACCGACACGAAGTAAAGCTTAACTTGAACTTGAACTTGAAAGTGTGCCATCCTGCTTCTTCGTATAATTTTGCATTGTTGGTCTCTTGCATTGCACAGTGATAATTCGGCCAGCTGCTAATTGGACACGTTCCTATTTTGCTTCATTTGTTACTGTACAACCAGTACAAAGTGGACTATCATATTCGAGGATTGGTCTCACAAATGAAAAATAAAAAGGTATTTTGTTAAAATAAACTTTAAGCTGTTCATGATCTTTATTAGAAATACCAGTGATGTGACTGGTCCCTCTTAGAGCGTAAACTAACACCAAGGTATTTGTGGTATTTCATATCTTGCAAGAAATGAACTTGAAAATAAATGGGAGGGTAATTTGAACAACTTTTATTGCAAGAAATAGAAATGAAATCGGGTTTTGCAGCATTAAACTTTACGAGCAAGTCCTGAATCCACTTGTTGATATCAGAAATGTCCGAATTTACTTTTTCTAGCGCTTCGACTGGGTGATTTATATCTAGATAAAGACCGGTATCATCCACAAACAATTCAATTTTACACTTAACAGGATCCACAATATCATAAAAATTTAAAGTTAAGCGGCCGAAGCACATTTTCTTGCTTTACACTTCCTCGAGTCTTACCCCCACCAAGAGGACTGCTGCCTCTTCATGACAAGTTGTTGATACCGGTTACTAAAGACAAACTGTAAATTTCCCAAAATATCATCTTTTGCAATTTATACAATAAACAAGAATGCCAAACTTTATTTAACGCCTTTCTAATATCCCAAAATACAATACGAACTTCCTTATGATGATCAATATTATGACATAATTGGTGATATACCAATATGAGCTGGTCAACGCTCTGGTCCCCGAGAATAAAACCAGATTGGTGAGCAGTTACAACCACGTTATCAGGAATAAAAATAGCTCCTGTTTGCACACACTCCTTTCTCGAATACTTTCTCAGTGCAATTAAATAATTAGACAGGCCGGGAAGTAATACACTCATTTTCAAAGCCTCTTTTATGAAAGGCAGAAACATTTGATCTTCTCTGGAAGTTCTTTGTTTTCTGATGCTACGATTAATAATTTTGTAAATGGTGGGACAATTACAGAAACAGCTTCCTTCAGAAGCTTTGCACTTATGCCGTGAGAGCCTGATGCTTTTGATATGTCCAAACTGAAGAATGTATTCCGGACTTCGTCTTAAGTTATAGTTTATATACAACTGTCCAGCATAATGTTGGAGGCATCAGTTGAGTCCGGTAAAGAAACTAAGAAAGGTGTCAACATCACACTGCTGCAAAAAGATAGAGTTTAACATCTCGGCTTTTGTCTGACTATCAGATATATGTTTGTTTTTTTCGTGTAACATGGAAGGAATGGTATGATTCTGATTGAGAAAATGCTTGACAGGTCGCTGCCAGCATTTCCTTTTGCGGTCGGGATTAATCAAGTTGAGGCGGAGTTTACTGTTTTACTCTGATTCAGCAAGTTTAGGGTGTTCCAGGTAATTGTTCTCCATTTGGCATGCATGGAAAAACAGTCGTGAACACAATTCACAACAAGAATGAATGTAATCAGGAGCAAAACACGATGACCAGTCTATTCTCCGAAGATGATTTTTGAAAACATCGATGTCCGCCATGTCATACTCCCAAATAATTGAAGAGCAGCCAAACATATTTTATTGAAAACCCCAATTTCCGTACACTCTTTGGCTTATTTTTATTTTATTTCATTTTTTGTCAATGCATGAATCATATCACATTAGCATCGCTCGATTGAGATGAATGCGCAATAATGAGCCGCTTTTTACCTACGTAATGATATTCTTTGTATATATGCTGTGAGCCCATGCGGGAAAAAATCAACAAAGTTTATTAAGTTTACAGTTCTCAGGAATATATCTGGCAGAAAACGTAACATTGTGATAATCCTGCCCCTCTGAGCATATAGTCTTTACCCTGTTTTACTGCGCCCTGCAAGATTAGGAGAAATTATATGTGACCTTAAATGCTCCTTTTTAGCAGACGTATGTTAACCACCACAATTAACAAATGTTGACTGAGGTAAACGTATGGATGTATTCTGTGAATCGAGAACACACCGGGCGTCAGTTTGTTTGTTTACATCCGTTTACATTCGATTTTTATGCATGGTCAATTGGAACACATTCAAATACATGTTAGTTGCGCCTTCGTTATTCAATTGTCTTGTATATCCCTTTTATCATAAACCCGATAAAAGATCGATCAAAATTAGGAAATAAATACCAACTCACATTCTTGTGTGTTTATAGTCAAAACTCCGTATTTTATAGTGGATGAAGGCAGACGTCGCAGGCTACTTCCCTCTGCTTCCACGAAGAATCGTTAAATTTTGACTACAAACACCGCTTATGATGTTTTGTATATAAAAAAAGAAAAAGGCCCAGTGTGCCTGATATTTCATATAGCTATCGACCCATCCCTGGTTACGTCCAGCTTTTATATGGGGTTTCTCAGGTGAATCTCTGAACTGGATCGATCAAACCAGATTTCTAGTTGATGTAATGTTTCAAGAACAATCAACAAAAGATTTAAACTATGTTTCTTTAATAAACAAATGTCCTCTCATTGAATAAAACCGACACTGCACAATATAATTATCAGATAATGCAATGTGTGGAAAGGCTTGTTTATGGGAATCCACACGTGCAGTTTCCAGACGAGCAACTTTCAATAGATTCATCTATTCAACAATTTATAACCATATTGTCTATGGATCAACATATAGAGTTGTCACATCATCAATTTTATGCAGGTAGGTATAACAGTTTATAAGTGCAGTTTTGAAGGTACCATATAGCACCATCTTGGTATAGACGTGAAAGGTAATTGATTTATACACTTGAATCTAACCTTTTTTACGGTTCGGTGGAACAACCAGTGATCACAGGGTTTGTAGAAATTGAAAACAAATTTAACATTGGAAATGAAGGCGGTGAATGGACAAGCACAGTAAGATTGGGTAGAACTTTGGTAGACTGAAAACGGGATGGTAGAAAGCTGTAGGGGTGGATTATAGCGAAGACGCTTTTATGAAATGGTGGATCCTGATATGGGAAGTTATCACTGAAGGCTGTGAAATGATTTAAAAGGGGGAATAAACATAACTTCAAAATAGAAGTTCAAACGAATTGGGAGAAAACTGAAATATTTAGGACATCGGTAACAAGAATGGCTGAGAGATAGAGAGCGGGAATCGTTAATGAATGGAGTAGGGGGAGAACAGGAAGTCGTCAGAGCAAAGATGAAGAAAATAACAAGATGTGCTGATGGTAGCAGAATAAAAAAGAATTAGACGTGCTGATAATATCAGAAAACATGGAAGAGAATTAAGGTTAGGATAGAAAGTTTGTAATAGGTAAAGAATGATGGTTAGAAACAGAAGCGATATAAGGAAAAATACTGAAGAGGAAAAATAGGCGCCAGATTACTTACCTCTTCGGAAAATTGGAAGAAACTGCATGAGATGTACCAACTTTGTGCCATAGCCGGGAATTTTAAAGCTTGCCTAATTGCACTTAGAATCTGGTTAAAGAATTATATTTGACGACATACTCTTTACTTAAAAGCTAATGACTTTTATTCTTTTCTGACATGCCCTGCAAGTTTTGCTGTAAATATCTGTAGATAGATAAAAAAAAAAAGTTTGGTGCAATAATTTTAAAGATTTTGAACGTGCCAATATTGATATATAATTTCATCTTTTGGTATCATTCTGTTTTAATATTCACCTTTCAGACATTTTAGGCTCACATATTTTCCGTGAGGTTAACCCCCCTCCCCCCCACACACACACACTATTGGTGGCAAGTAGCGGCCTACGACAATCACAAGTTCGCCTGTAGTTTTACTTAAAATCTGGTTAAGAAAAACTTAAATTTGATAACATGTTCTTGACGTAAATGCTGATGAATTTTATCTTTTTCTGACATGCCTAGGTACACATTTACTCAATGTCAAAAATCATTTACTCAGATGTCACAAACTTAAAACATTATGCTGAAACATTAACTCGGGGTTGGCAGTGACATAGAGCGTTATTGTTTGCAGATTTTCAAAATGAAGAGTAGGTGTCAGCATGGTGTCTGTTTGTTTGTTTGTTTTATTTCTGATGCAGGTTGTGCATTGTTGCAGTACTTGCTACGATTTCCCTCGGTTTATACAGGTGGTTTAGCTGTAACTGTTTATATTACTATCACTGGGACTGAATATGATGCGCCAGTTTTGTTTTACTTCAGTTATACACTAACAGGTGATAAAACTAAGGAAAGCTATCCAGCTAGAAAGGGTACATACTGGTTCAGGGGTAAATCAAAATATTCTCATGTGAACTTGCACTATACAAACTAAGTAATTATGTTAGGTTTGACAGGTATTCTTTATTTATATTGAAGCTCTGCATCTATAAGCAAAGTTTCACTCATTTGGATAATGCATCGTTTGACACGTTTATATATTTTCCATTATCAGTGTGGGTTGTCTTTGCTGAATATTTACCTCAGACAAGGACCCGTTACTCGGAGAGACATGTCCGGGTACAGGCTCTGAAACATGTTCTGAGTAGTTACTGGTGAAGACCCTTTATTTTATTTGGGCTGATACAGCCTCTGTCAAAATTTTACAGAAGAACGTGTGCAATACGGACAATAGTACTTCCACATGTATATAGGATAGACAGTGACAGGTTAGCTTATGGAGTGTAAACAGTTTGGACTGCAGAATAGGGTAATGACCACTACTCATTCGCAGTTTTTAATGCCACGAGTCAAGTAACCGGGCAGAACTTGCACATCACTAAGCAGAACTTGCACATCACTTTCATCTTATTGTTATAAGTAGTAGTCGTAGTCGTAGTAGAGTAGTAATAGTAGTAGTACTAGAAGTGGTAGTATTGATATTAATACCGTTTTACACGATCTTCTGGAGTACAGTACGCAGAAAACAGTATATACGGCATGTCCATTCATAGTATTAATGTACTTTCCCCAACTTTTGCGGATAACATGTCATTGTCGTCAGCAACAGAGGTTACCCTAAACGGTGTTTTGCATTATGTGTATGACTATAATTGCAAGTGGAGTTATGCACACAGCCATACGAAATCGAAAGTTCCAGGTTTTAGTCAATCTAAACGTGAACTTCCCTTAGAAAAGGAAAAACCGGACGTTTTGGCTGGGGAATAGAAGCATCATGGAACTTGATAGCTATCCTATGTTGAGGGTACACAGACACATCGATGGTAGGGAGAGGAAACCATCAATGATCGTATCAGTAAGGGTAGGCGCGCACTCAATGCTGCCACAGGATTAGGTATTCGTGAAGGTGGGCTTAGTCTACTCTCGGCTGCCAGGATACATACAAATCAGTATGTCCCCCTAATACTCTCTATGGCTGTGAGGAATGGATCATTGAAAACCAAAACCCAAGACAAATGCTTTTAAGTGTGTTGCATAGGCAAGCTGCCACAAGAATTGAGAGCTTGCCAGAAAAATCTGCTAACGCTGAGTTTTTGAGTACTTGAGGGTTGTTTTCCATGGAAAAAGAGATAACTACAAGGGAATTGTATTTTGTGGTTACTTACTTAGGCTACCAGCTTGTTCCACAGAAAGACAATTGTTTGTTAAACACTAATACCTATACCGGTAAAGCACCCTCAAGATGTCCTGCTGTGTTTCTGCAATCATATTTAAGAACGTAATTATGTATGAACGTATTGATGTTGTTTTAGGCAAACATGACAGTGGATTAAAGTTTTCAACCAAATACGATTGGAAGCGTTGTGTAAGGGAGAAGGTACTACAAAATGAAAGGGATATGTGGCATAGATCTGAAAATGAAAATGTCAAATTTGACATCTCCCGTAACGTGGTTAGTGACATAGAACCACACCTGTCCAGTGATGTATTTTTCTTGCGATGAGTCCATATCATTATGGTGCGCCACCACTATGATGAGGTAAAGTTTTGGAGAGCACTCTTTCAAAGTTACCATCGGTAGGATGTTCTGTTTGGATCGAAATGTACGGATATGTGATATGTGTACATAAAGGCAGGTGGAAGATCTTAGTCTCTTCACATTGCATTGCGAAAAATACGGCTACACTAGAGAAAGGATGTAAAGGATATTCTTCTGCTTAGCAGAGATGTCCACAAAATAGGCCATAAAACACAATAAATTATATTTTGAAAAGTGCATGAAGTGGAAAATTGTGGTTTGTCATTGTCATCTGTGTCACTTATTTTGTGTTTATACAGCAAATGCGCAAAATGAACGCACAAATTTCCTAATTTTTCAGTTTGAAATAGATTCTTTTTATTTTTTCATTAAACCTATGAAATTCTTGTGGCAAAATAAACCATAAGAAGTGAACACAAAAAGCTAGTTTTACTTACTGCAAATGATGATTTGTTTGGTCTGTATGACTATTTGATGTTGGAAGGTTGACATATCACTTTATGATGCTAAAGTGAATTTTGCTTTGTTTAGTGTCTACGACTATTTGATGTTGGAAGGTTGATATATCACTTTATAATACTAAAGTGAGATGTCAACCTTTCAACATTAGGGAAATAACATTTTTAAACAGCGAGACCCGCTTTTTGTATTCACTTCGCATTTGTTATTTTGTGAACACCTCTGCTGAGCAGAAGTATATCCTTAAGGGAAATATGTGTCATTATGCCAGCTTCAAAAGCTTTTGTGAAAGGGAAGAGCTATGTATTAGTTTTATGACCGAAACAAGACCAGAGGACCATAAAATGATTAAAATCTGTTGTCAATATGTGTCATAATACATGTATCATATAAAATGCATAGCAGAACAATTGTCCCCAGCAGATATATATATATATATATATATATATATATATATATATATATATATATATATATATATATATATATATTTACACATATATATATTATATGGAAACCTTGTAGAGTAAATATAATGAGCAACGAGCAGTACTTTCGGGGTGAAAGCGGTCGTCTAATGGGGTACTTAATACAATTAATAAAATATGTTACTTTATATAACTGTATATTTTCCTGATATTACTGCTTTCTTTTAAGATTATGTATATAAATATATATCGCTTTATACTGTAATGGATTGTAACCTTACTATGCAATACGTAGTTTGATCTCTTCCGCAAATGGAAGAAATAAAGAATATAAATACATTATCATCATCATCATCATCATCATCATTGTTATAATTATTATCTTCATCATCATTGCCAGACAATAGGTTCATTTTCTTACATGTCACGTCGTGAAAATATACAAGGAGATAAAGCTCATATTTCAGCAAAACTCTTTGAATATGATTAGCAACTCCAACTTCTTTTTCCAACATCTCACAAGTACAATTCAAAACCTAGCCTTAAGGGAATACAGTCGTCCAAACAAAGACAATTAAGGGCTATGGAGTATATTTTGTATGGTGTGTAAGATTTTTGAGAGTACTAGACAGACAGTTGAGCTCATTCAAAGATAAGATATCGCATGATAAAATATTCGCATAAACATCAAACTGCAGACGCCAAAACGTTATACTCTATGACCTCCAACTCTCAGGTTGGGCGCTTCACAACAAAAGCAGATGAGGATCGCATTGACGGATCTTGAAAAAGCATTCGAAAGTCTATTTCACAGGCTCTTATTTGCAGAACTTGACGCATATGGTTTATGGATTGGCGTTGGTAAAAACCCGTTCGAAGAAATGGACGTTAAAAAACTCTTCGTCCAAACCATTTATAATGGTTGATGTACACAAATGAGAAAAGAAGAATCCCTTGAAATACTGGACTGTTTCCAAAATTGGCATTTTTTTATAATCTTTTATTCCGAGATTGGATACATGCATACATCATACGTCATACAATAACAGAATTTTCATTACATAACTGCTTGTCTTGAGACCCATGCATATAGCAGTAAAGAGGAAAAGAAAAAGTTCACATGACATTTCTATGCAATCTCAGGTATCTTAACTTTTCACGTTCATTTTGAGCTTAAATAGATCTATTTCCACTGAGTTAAAGTGGAAAACTACAGGGGTGCACAGTGTATGAACCTTCTGGGATTGGAGCATGCTAATGTTCTCATATACGAGCACCACAGGTGCAAACTGAAGGTGATATACTTGCCAAAACGGCTGATGCAGAAAGCATACTGCTGGGCGCAGCCAAAGCAACTATGGCGGCATGCACACACTGCCACGGTGGAGCCGCTATTGCGCGCAGCAGCTCAGGTTTTCTATCACCGCCTTGTCATTGTCTGCCCTTGTACCGCACATCTAACACGTGAGAGCACCATGCAAGGTCACATTCAACTAACTGATATCAATGGTAAATTGATCCCATTTTTTCTTGTGTACATTATGTTTACCTTTTCGTACAGCTATCTCCTCTTCTAACTGCTTAATTTCAATTACATATGTAGTAAAAGATATTATGTCAGGCCCGCTGTTCTTATGTTTAAAAAGAGAATATTTTTCCCAATAAAAATGATAAGTTCATTACCGGTTTCAGGGAGGCATTTCCAAGAAACACTTCTCTTCTTGAAAAATGATTAATATGAACTATACCAAAGAAACTTCTCTGGAACACTTGATTCCAAAACCCCTGTGTTACAACACAGTCCCGAAATAAATGATTAACAGTTTCAACATGTGTTTTACAAAAGGTACATTTGTTTGTCTGAGAAATATTACATTTGAATAACCTGTCGCTGGTAGATATACGTCTGTGTAAATTATTATATAGAAATTCTCTAAATAATGTTGAAATAGTTGATTTGTTAATCACATAAAAATACTCTAACCATTCACTTTATTCAATGATAATGTGCAGTGTTTGCTGCCATTTGTTTATTTTGCTACATTGATTTTCTGTTGCATTTTCTATCATTGCACCATATACTATTTTTGGAACTTTACCTACTTGGATAATGTTCTTAAATCTGCCTTTATTATTTGTATTTAAAAAGATATAGGTTTACTTCTAGAAAAAGCATTTTCGTTTTTTTGGGGGGGGGGGGGGAGGGGGGTTCCAACTGATGGGAATGGCAGCCAACACACCAAACAATGTTACAAACTTGACTCTTAAATTGTACTTTCTGGTAAAATCATCCAAGGGGAGATAATTACCGTCTGGACTAAGTATTATAAAATCTTTCAGCTATTTGACTCCATTTTAATACCATTTCTTATAGAAAACTACTTTATTATCAATTCTAATATGCGAATTGAACCAGATGGTTTCTTTCAATATTTCAGCTACAGTATCAGGTATATGAAAGTTGACTTGCAGCAAACTACAGATTACTGGCTTCCGAAATAAACTGTGTAAATCTCTAAATACAAAAGGCATATATTTTTCATATAGATTACATGTCCACATATATTTTTTCCTTCCATGGTAAGTAAGAAAAACCATTACAGAAGTATCTGATGCAAACCTTTCGATCCATGCGCATTTCATTGCAATAAATTGATTAGCAATATGGGGGAAACCTAAACCTCCTAATGTTAAATATGCCATAACATAATTTCTTTTAATCTTTTCTGGTTTATTGTTCCAGCGATATTTAAAAAATATAGTTTCTAATTCTTTTTGAGCCTTCATGTTGGGACTTGGAATTACAGATACTAAATATATTATCTAAGGCATAGCAAAGGATTTAAGGATCAATGTTTTACCGTACAGAGATAAATTACTTTTGTCCAAGGAATTTAAGATACTCTTGATTTTCTTAATTTTCGGTATGTAATTTAACTGTTCTATATCTTCTACTTTTGAGCTGATTTTTACCCCTAATAATTCTACTAGATCATTTGTCCATTTTAAATGTAAAGGATATTCAGATTTAACATTTGTTCCATTTAAATTACCTAACGTCAGAATTGTAGTTTTATCTAAGTTTATCTTCAGTCCAGATATACATTGGAAATATTTAAACACTTTCAGTAGTGTTAGTAAAGTATCTTCCTCTGCAGAAACAATTAAATAGGTATCATCAACATACTGTGAAATTTTGTAATCTAGAGTTTCTACTGTAATACCTTTTACATTTGGATTCTTTCTCATAGCTATTGCTAATAATTCTATGCATAAAATAGACAAATACGGAGAAAGGGGACAACCCTCTCAAACACCTCGTCATTAACTGAATGATTGAGATGCCCATCCATTGTTAACTAAACATCTTTGAATATTGTTATAAAATCTTCCTACCCAGTTAAGTAACGATGGTCCAACATTGAAAATATTCAGACACTTTTCAATAAATTTCCAATGAAGCACATCGAAAGCTTTCTCAAAATCTATTATAAAAAACTAAAAGAGCATTACTTGTCTGTTTGTTGGTATGATCAATAATACTTAATATCCTATTTATGTTTTCTCCAATATATCTATCATCTAAATTACCTGTTTTATCATCATTAATTAATTTTGGCTTTTTTTTCAGTCTGGTTGCAATACATTTAGCTGCAAGTCTGTAGTCCTGATTGAATAAGGATATTGGTCTCCATTTTTTTTAAATTCTAAAATATTTTTGTCCTTTTTTGGTAACAGTGAAATAATTACATGTCTTTGACTGGTAGACAGCATACCATTTTGATGGGTTAAATTTAATGCTTTCAAAACATAGTATTTGATGTCAGAGGGAGAAAAACTTAAAAGTGTAGGGGAGCTAAAAGAAGGGGAATTGTTGGATATTCTGAAAAGCAGCCAAAACAATAAGTCTCCAGGAATTGATGGTTATTTCTGTAGAGTTTTACAGATTTGTTTGGATTGTATTTGTGTCTTTGTGCCCTGAACCACTTCCTAGTAGTAATTACCCTATTCCGCAGTACGAACTCTTTACTATCCTTAAGCTAACGTTTTTCTTTATATTCTATTCAGTTATACACTGGCGGGTGGTTTAACTATTATAAGCTGTCCTGATAGAAGAGGTACATATTGGTTCAGGGGTAAGTCAAATTATTCTTATCTGAACCTGTACTATACAAATTTAGTAATTATTTTTTGTTTGACAGGTATTCTTCTTTCATATTGAAGCTCTGAATTTATAAGCAAAACTTCACGTATTAAGCTAATTCATCCGTTGCCACGTTCATATTTATTCTTTATTATGTGGGTTGTCGTTGTTGAATATTTAGCTTAGACAGAGAGCTGCTACTCAGAAATACATGTATGGGTAATAGGCTCCGAAACATGTTGAGTAGTTACCCGCTGAAGATCCTTTACTTTATTTGGGCTGATACAGCCTATGTCAAAATTTTACAGAGGAACGTGTGCAATATGGACAATAGTAATTCCATATGCATATAGGTTAGACAGGGACAGGTTAGCTTATGGAGAGTAAAGAGTTCGGATTGCGGAATAAGGTAATGACTACTTGGAAGTGGTTCTGGGCAAAAAGATACAAATACAATCCAAACAAATCTGTAAAAAAAATTGCAAAACTCTACAGGAAAACCATCGGATTGTTTTGGCTGCTTTTCAGAGTATCCCATTATCCCCCTTCTTTTACCTCCCTTCTTTTTCTTCTTCCGTTAATTTTAGGAATTGTCGGATCTTCTTCAAAGAATATTCTATTCAATTGCGCAATTTCCTCATCATTATCCAAATTGCTTTTATACAAATTTTTGTTCAAAGATTTCCCTTCCTGTAGATTTTCAGACGGATTTGTTACTATTTTGTTCCTTGCCTTTACCTTATTCAAAACCTTGTTTTATAATTCCTTTTTTTCTAAATTAAAGAAATATTTTTGGGGTTTCTCACTTCCTTCAAACCATCTGGTTTCATATCTTATTATTGGACTTTGCACAATATATTTTAATTCCTCTTCCAATTCAATTTTAGTAGATTGTACTTGTTGTTCTAATTCATCTGATCTATTTTTTTCAAACTCTTCTTCGAATGATTTTATTTTAGTTTCAAAAATTTCAATTTTTCCCCTTCTTTCCCGCTTTTTCCTACTTCAAAACTGCATTGCTATGTTCCTAACTTCCATTTTCAACATTTCCCATAATAATTTATCATTTTCATTTTCATAAATTTGGCTGTTTTCTAGGATGCACCTCTTAGCTGTTTCTACGTATTCGGGATCTTTCAAAAGTGAATAATTAAACTCGAAAAGCCTGGACATCGTTTATTTTCATTTAACTCTAAAGTCAAGGTTATCGCTGAGTCGTCCGATTTATAGCCTGGAACAATATCGGTACCTGTTAAAAAACTGCTAAGTGCAAAATTTACCAGGAAAAATCTAAGCGGCAATGTATAGGGGTGGGGTTTTTCCTTGTCCGTGTATATCTTTCTATATAAGGGTTTCTGCCCGCATATGTCAATTAAATCATAATCTTCCATCCAATGATTTACAATATCTTGCGTCCTACTATGGGTTACAGGGTTTACCACCTTTTTTGTCTTTCAAAATATCTAGAACAAAATTTTTTAAAATGCATCACATATCACCGTCAAGCAAAAGAATATGGCCCACCTACATGTATGACCGTAAGTTCAAATTTTAAAGAATGAAGACCACCTCAATACATACATGACACATTTACTGATGCCAGTGCATTATTAATATCTCAAGGTGCTTGCATTTGGGAAAACCTGAAAAAAAACCGGTATGATAACCTGAAAAAAAAACGAGATGGTTGATGACATCCCGTTTACATAAAGTTAATCTCATCATACAAAAAAATCCTAGTCTGTAATAAGACTGGCAATATGCACGCATGCTATATAAGGGTATTTGCTCTTACTACAGAGATACGGAAATATATATATATATTAGCAAACTGATTGTGTTACTGCTGACTTACAGCATAAATAACACTGAAAATATGAGTCAACCTCATGAATTACATCTGCATGTTATTAATAAACAAATATACAAGACGAGATGGTTAATAAAGTATCATGAACATGTATAACATTGAAAATATCTTATACGTATGGGTTATTAATTGGACAGATGGTGACTTAAACTATGGGGTCACTATTCCATCCGATGTTGTCTACCAATATACTGTTGCAAAGAACATCACTGGTACTGCATCATTTGTTGCAGAATCAAAATGTAATTATCAATACTAGTAGCTGATTATTGCCCCTTAATGTGCTGATTCTGAGATGGTACCAACAGCCCCTCACGGGGCACCCCACGTACTAAGCGCACAAAGCGTCCCACAAACTGATACCGACAGAAGTCCCACCCTCAGCACAAAGCCAGTTCTATCGGTACCCAAGGGATAAAGTCCCCTCATCAAAAACTTGTGTATCAATTATGTTTAAAATACTGCTATTGTAGCCATGAATGGCCACACCTAGAGTTCCAAGGGTCAAAGTTTGCTATATTTGATCATGCACATATTCTATGGTGCTGTATATTGCACAACTTGATATGACCTGCATATACTCCACAAAACAAGAAAGTAAACCGTATCCCAGTGTAAACTCAGTTCTCTTATAATTATTGGCACAGCCATCTTACTTTTTAATAAAAATCTTTTTTTTTTTTATAGAATTTCTTATATCGCTGTGGCCAAACATATATTTAACCCTGATTGGCTACTTCAATATGAAGTATCTCTTTGAGTCACTGATTAAGCTAAAAAAGGAAGCACTTACCCAAATTCACATATGCTTCCCAGACAGAATTAAAACACATGTACTTAAGATCAACCTTTCAATAAGTCAGTACTGTAATAATTGACAGACCAACACCTGATGAATCTGTGATAATATTAGAATTGAGACTGTCAACTTAGTTGACCCTTATAATGTGTATTTTGATGAACTCATTTAATAAGCCATGCAATTATAGTATCATATATGTATAATAAGATACATCGCAAAATATTCACAATACTCTAGTTTTATAATAAGATACACCTCATAATATTCACCATACTCTAGGTTTCATTCTATGAAGAGATTAGGTTGGTAGGAGTCAACCTTCCAGACCAACAAATCCTACTGATATTGTCTGCTGAAAAGTGCCCGTAAATTTAGATTCATTGAATTAGATTCCCATGTAAAAATATCTCCTTTCTGCCTACATGTACGCATTCCAAAAAGCACAAGTCAAATTATTCATTGAATTTTCATACACATGTGTAGGATACAAATGATTCTGCACACCTCTTTTCATGTAATTGTTTGTCAGTGCATGCATCATCTTATATTCAATTCATGTATTATATCTCCATGTGTTAAGTATACTGTCAATATATACCTTATCATAAGACCATATATGCTAAGAAATGTACTGGTTTGTTGGCAATTGCTAAAGTTTATTTTGTGCCTTCCGTAATGTGATGTAAAGCATACACAGCATGACCCATGATGATCAACCCTGTAGAAATGTGAAGCGCAAAAATTACAAATTTGAACAAGAACCTTGTATTAACATGTCCATTTTAACTTAGATTGATCACAGCCTTGTTAGATACCTCTGCTGCAACTTAATAATTTGGTCTGATATATTGCTACAAAGTTGTGTTCAGACCAAGAGTAAAATATTGAATCATCTTACAGGAAAATTGGTGGTGTCGTAAGGAAGGGACATGCACACAGTCTACTTATATCTCACCTTGAAAGTCAACAGACTCCTCGCTGTCCCGATTTAAAGCAGCTAACAGACTAGCCCATAATTATAATATTAATATTCCAGTGAGCATGTTCACCAAAGGCAATGTAAATTAGCAGAATGATTTAAATATTCAAAGAACTTTGTCTTTCAACCTTACAGTTTACTGACAGCAAGAGGACTTAAATCAGCCAAAAATCAAATTTGATAGTCAAAAAAGAAGAAGAAAATTTAGAGAGAGAGAAACACACACAAAAAAGGAGAGAGAGAAAGAAAACAAACCAAAAAAAAAAAAAGAAAAGAAGGTCTTATGAATCGTGAATTAGCTCATGGCATTCACAACCTGATGGATCAGTCTTATGGTGTTACGTCATAATATTTAGGTGATTATGATTTGCAGAATGTCAAAAATGTAAAATGCGTAAAAAGTATAAAGTACTAAATGGCATGATGTCCAACGTTTCACGGGAGACAAATCAAGTACTCGAAAATTGGGAGCGGGTTGTGGCAGGGTTGTCCACATCACGGTCTTGTTTCTGATCGCTACTTTTTTATGTGCACCCCTTTTATCTTCATACATATCGATAGTGAATAGGAGATATTACTACGACCGTTTAATTATTTGTTGACCCCTCGGCCAGTTCATGAGAGTGGGGCCACTAAAAGAGGGTATAACGTCCAACCAGTGGCCATGACAAAACCGCCTCTGGTTGCCTGGAGTCAAGTTATTGTCAGAATCAAACACGAAGTCAAATTATTTTTTAAGGAGCCTTATATCTGAAACAGGAATGAACATGACAAAAATAAGCAAAACAAAAAAGAAAACAATACAAAAAACAAGAAAACAAAAGCAAAAACAAAAAACTAAACACAAAAACAAAAAACAAAAACAAAAACAAAACAAACAAAACAAAACAAAACAAGACAAAACAGATAGGCCACACAAAATGATAAGCCAGTATTTTTTGGGGGAAATGTGTTTCCTACACAGTGTCTGAACGCAGCATCTCTTTAAGCACTGGTGCAAAACTTTTCCTCGGTTATTGGTTGCGGAGAGATGTGCCCACAGCACACCGACCGATTAACCTGAAACTGAACCAAAACTCTCCGAATCCTGTGCAGCAGTGGTAGGGTTATAAACACACTGACGTTTCTCTCAATCATTACAATTTGGTGTCCTTATGACATACAGATAAGATGTTGTAAAGCCGTTCAGCTGTGAACAGTATCAAGTAGCGAGTGTTGTGAGAATCGTTGGTTAAAACCCGAGTCTCTCAACAACGATTACTTTGTTGAACTTTTTATTATTAAAGTTAAAACCTGAGAGATACAGCAATGTAACAAGATGACTCTTGGAGACTACATTTTTCATGAATTTGATCGCACACTATATTTACATTTCTCATTATGTCTTTTATCGTCAACTTATACTGTGATATTTCAATCTTGGAAAACACACAACATCCCTAAATAATTAATTGTATCTACCTGCAAGATATATACTAATGCATATATTTATAGCATTTGTAGATTTTATTGAGCAAGCGTCAGAAAAATACCTTTACAGATTACTTACCCCAGTTAGTCGATCGCACACAATTTGATGACCGATGAGCTTAATAACTTTTATTGCTGACACGCTTCTGTCATCGTGTGATCTCCGTGGTTACTTATGTTCGTTATTCAACCACATGCTGTCGTATTAAAGCTTTTTACCAGTGGGCAGTTTTATTGCTTAAACATTGTAAATAATTCGTTCTTTTTACCTACAAGGATTCTTATTGATATCTTCAAAGACGTTGGCGAAATATTATTGTCACAGTTGCTAATGGGGCTTGTTACCTGTAGGGCGTGCGTTTTGTCATCGCTATTCCACAAATAGTAAGTTAAGCCAATATGCAACCGTGCGACCTTCAGGTTGCTTTCCTGTTTTGTCTCAATGAAACCTATCTAAAAAAGAGCAGCTTGGCTACAACTCCAAGGATGTGTATAGAGATCGTCTCTATTCATTTTTGCACAATGACTTTTTCCTGGTTCATTCACAACACACTTTTATCCAGTTGCACTAATGGCATGGCATGAACGGCAATGGCCCACTCTGCCTGAAACTTCGAGGAACCGCTGACTGTAGAGCTGGCCAAATTAATGCAACAGGTTGAAATAAGTTGTCACCTAACCTAGCAAAACTTCAGTTCATGCTACCGAGTGATCAAGATATTCCAAATTTCAAAGTACAAACATAGGAGCATGAAATACATAATACATATCAAGTCAAATTACTTGCAAACACTACTAATCAGAATTATCAGCCGTCCTATTTGAAACAGATTTTTTTTTAAAGTATCTGGACCATGAACCTACTTATTCCCTATAAAAAACACTGAATATTACAGCCCAGCTTTCAATAGAATATTTCATTGTTCAGGTATCGTGCGTTTCCTTTGATGTAAAAATGGTACAAAATGTAATCCCTACTTGAAAGATCATTACATAATGTATATGCGGACGTGGTACGCATTCCTCCTCCAAGGAATTATCAAAAAGGCCTCATCATTAGTATCACAGGGAATAGAGCGGAAGGGACAAAGGTTGCAGAAAATTTCAAACTGATGACACAAGACCAGACAAAATTTTATCTGAACCAGCTCAGAATCGGATGTGTTAAATGTGGAGAACAATCGTTCAGTTTTATTATGTCCTACCGACGGAACGACCTTGTCATGGCACTTTTAATTGGCAATTATCCTGGTAATTATATTTTAGTGCTGTGAAGCACTTTTATTCCATGTTATAAAACCTCCGAATGTCGGGTATAGGCATTTATAATAATTATTTTCTTGAATGATGTGATAGTGATTGGTTCTGCCAGCTTTTTTTTTCAAATTGCAACCAGAGAATTGATGCAATTCAGTGGTGAGTCCTAACATAGCATAGAAAGTTATACAATTTTGAAGTTGTTCATTTTCTTTCCATAAATTGCTCCAAAAGTCACTGAAAGGGTTGTCAGAAACAAAAATTCTAGAAACCGATCTGGGATATGATATTTTTCTTCTGATGTCCGTTGATTTTTATGTGGTTTGGCGATTCATATTTTTTTTTTGAGGCAAGATACGAATTGCATAGGTTTAGCAAAACCAGTTCCGAGAAAACGGATTGAAAGAAATTGTTGCCAATTCTTATGTTTGTACGGCTGTAATATGGCATATACTCACTGCTGTCCTGTGTTTGTATTATGTGGTACAAACTTGTAGCTGTGCCTCTGTGATGTTGTCATTCAAAGATGTATATTTTGTGGCTTATTACTCGAGTTTTTTAATTCAGTCAGTCAGCTGAGCTTATCTTATGGTCCTCTGTCCGTCGTCCGTCCGTCCGTACGTCGTCCGTCAACAATTCACATTTTCGTCTACTTCTCCGAAACCGTCAGCCAGATCCACTTCAAACTTGGTGGGGATATGCCTTGGATAGGTGTCTACCAAGTTTATTCAAATGGTCACGGTCCAGTGATTTTTGTATTTTTAATGATTTTTTTTTGGTTCTTTTTGGGGCAAATTTCAAAAAATTTTCTTCTCTGAAACCGGTCACCCAATTACTTTGATATCACACAGAAACACTCCCTGGAAATCCTAGTTCTTAATTTGTTCACCAGCTGAAACATGGTGGCTATGTTCTTTGTAGAAGGGTCAAACAAAGTTGTTCACTATGTAGGAATGCTGGTGATTCCTGATTCTTAACGATTTTTTCAATTCGGGTACTTATCGGTCAATGCACCTTTCCTATTGATTACTATGGAAGTCAATGAGCATTCTAATGCTAATTCACATTTTCGACGTCTTCTCCAAAACCGTCATCCAGATTAACTTCAAACCTAGTGGGGATGTACTTTGGGTGGGTGTCTACCAGGTTTGTTCAAATGGTCATGCTCCAGTGATTTTTTGGATTTTTAGTGATTTTTTTTTTCTTTTTTGGACAAATCTTAAAAAATCTTCTCCAAAAGCGCTTACTCAATTGCTCTGATATCACACGGGAAGATACCTAGGGACTCCTTGTTCTTAATTTGTTCACCAGGAGGCGCTGCTATTTTTTTCTATTTTTTTATGATTTTTTGTGTGTTATAGCTATTTTAGACTTCTTCTCCAGAACGGTCACTCAGATTAAGGTGAAATGTGATGGATATGTTCTTGTGGAAGCGTCAAACAAAGTTGTTTACTAGGTGGCAGTGCTCTAGATTCCTGATTTATAAGTATTTTCAACTCGGGTACTTATCGGTCAATGCAACTTTCCTATTGATTACTATGTAAGTCAATGGGCATTCTAATGCTAATTCACAGGACAACTGACACAAAATTTACTGTTTACTTAATAACTTGAGATCCGTTTTGAGTAAGCATTGTGATGCTGCACATGTTAATGTTTTTGTATGAAGATCATGCTCAGACGGTACATGAATGACTTTGACCTCGTTCCTGGGGTCACAGTGCAACATACATGAATTTTACTCTTCATTATAACTTGAGAACTACTTGAACCTTGATGTCGCACGTGTTAGTGTTCTTTTATAATGGTCAGACTTACTCAGAACATGGGTGACCTCGATCCTTTTCCAAGTTATAGAGCTACAAGTGTGATGAATGTCAAGATCAGCTGAGCATGGGCCGTTCACACAGCCCTCTTGTTTTAAACTTGGGATCATCAAACCTGACCACACTTGGCTTGTTTGGGTGGGGGTTCACATGCGGCTTTCCATATTTGGGGCCAGCAAGTGGATTGTGCTAATTTGTTTTTGCATCAAAAGAGAATATCGAAATAGTGAAAACAATTGTAGTGATTAGTCTGAACTAGCCCATTCTTTTCTTCACGGCTAATGGCTTCTTGTTCCCTACGAGTGACCCTTGTCAGTGGCTCACCTGGTTGCCAGGAGTCATGGGGTAATGACTGTGCAATCAATGACATGGTTCATTATCATGCCCATGCAAACAAAGCCCATGTGGTCAGCACTGCTGAAACTCTGCAGTATAAACAAAAGTTTTGAGCTCACTTTTCTCATATATATCTTAAGCTCACACATCACATTTTGGGGAGGATGTAGTTCAAGTATCAAACTATCCAAAAATATTAAAAAGTGATTGGAGTTTATCCCAAGGTGCTGGCTTCAGATCTTCCACATTAAGATACTTTACCCCAATACACTGAATCCCATGAAAAAATCAGTGTGTGACGAAAAGCTTTAAAGCAACAGTTTATGAGACGTATCTGGAAATATGCAACAACTAAAGTAATTTTGATTTCTAAACTGCAGCATTAGCAGTTGCACTGTTTCCAAATCAATTGTGTTCAGTAAAATCAAGCCCAAGTTTTAAATGCAAACATTTCATCGCATACACCCTCCGGGACTATTTACAACATTTACGAAAGTAAATAGACAATGAATAGAAGGTACTGTCGTGTGTATGGTGTTCATTTTCTTTTGTTAAGGCGGGCAGATGGGGGCCTTACCTTCATTTGAAATCATTTGCACTTTGAATTGAAGCATCGTTCACATCAACATATTGATGTGAACTTTCATGATGGAGCAGTTTCCAAAATAGATATCTTGTAAATGTTGAAAACAATGGACTATTTCTAAGTTTCATTGTCCCAAGGGCATAATCACTCGTTAACCTAAAGTATATTGTAAAGCTTCTTGTTATCACTCGTTAATCTGAAGAATATTCTAAAGTTTCTTGTAAGCACAATTTAACCTGGAGTATATTGTAAAGTTTCTTCTAATCAATCGTTAACGTCAAATATATTGTCAAGTTTCTTCTAATCGTCGTTAACCTGTAGTAAATTGTTAAGATTCTTCTAACCTTTAATCACTTGTTAAACTCAGACATACTGCGAGGTTTCTTCTTATCACTCGTTAACCTCAAGTACATTGTAAAGTTTTTTCTAATCAAGTGTATTGTGAAGTTTTTCTAACCACTAACCACTCGTTAACCTCAAGTATATTGTCAATTTTTTTGTAAACAATCGTTAACCTGAAGTATCTTGTAAAGTTTCGTCTAATCACTCTTTAACCTCAAGTATATTTCAAAAGTGTCCTCTTTTCACTTGTTTACCTCGTGTTTATTGTAAAGTTTCTTCTAATCACTAGTTAACTTTAAGTATATTGTGAAGTTTTTCCTAAAAAATAGTTGACCTCAAGTATATTGTAAAGTTTCTTCTAATCGCTCGTTAACGTCAAGTATATTTTAGAGTTTCTTTTAGGCACTTATTAACCTGAGGTATATTGTCACGTTTCTTCAAATAGCTAGTTAACCTTAAGTATATTGTTTCTTCCAATCACTCTTCAACTTGATGTATATCTCAAAAGTTATTTTCTTATCACTCTATTACCTCATGTATATTGCAAAGTTTTCTTTAATCACCAGTTAACCTCAAATATATTATAAAGTTTCTTCCAATCATTCATTAACCTAAATTATATTATGAAGCTTTTTCTAATCACTTGTTAACCTCAAGTATATTGTAAAGTTTCTTCTAATTTGATTTAGTGTAAACATACTCATTTCAAGTGGATGGCCCTATAGTACATCGAGATGTCACTGATCGGGGGGTTCTCCCGAACATGGAGTGACACACAAAATGATCATTACAAAATACACACAACAAAACAAGACGAAAGTTACCAAATTACCAGGGAGCTGTACATATTTTTCAGATATGTACCCATACACAAAAATCAAAATACTTAAACTTAATTAATGCAACACAAAGCTCACTGTAGGTACTGTACAATTCTGTAAGTTGAATACGTTGGACAAAAAAAAAACAAAAAACAGAAATTGTTGCATATCTTCAGCGGAGTAAGAACAAGAACATGTAGGTTGTGGGATTATGTTGACTTTAAAGAGATCAAAGTTAAGTCTCAAGAATTCTTGACGAAGCTGGGTATCACAAATGTTGGCAAATCTGTGTCCGTGCATACAGTAAACAGGAACATGATCTACTAATAGTAGAGCTGCTTTCAGTTTTGATTTGAATATTTGGAGGGAAATTGAGTCTCTTATATCAGAAGGAAGATTGTTCCACAACTTTATAGTGTCAGGAAGGTAGGATTTGTCTAAGCGAATAGTTTTGCAATTAATGGGACGTTTGGGGCTCTTGTGGCAGAGGTTTCGCGCATTTAAAGTTGGAGGAATTAGTTGAGAGAGATAGGAAGGTGGTACATGTAAGTGGTGAATCATTTTGTAAAAAAAGTAACTTAAAGTACTTCCTTCTGCTGGCGAGTTTTGTCCAACCAAGTTCACGAAAGAGATTGGCCTGTGATGTGTGTCTGTAAAAAGTTTGGCAGCTTCCAACTGTAGGTATTCAAAAAGATCAGAAAGGCCATGACCTCAGTTGTCAAAGAGCACTCAACCATATTCAAGAATTGGGCGAATCATTATTAAATACAGCTGAATCAGAGCATTGCGGGAAAGTTTGCAGTTGGATCTACTCAGAAGGACGATTCACTGGCTAGCTTTGGTGGTAATACAAGGAATGTGAGCATGCCAGGATAAATTGCTACTGAGTGTAATAGTTTTGAAGATAACATGCCACAACTCTCCCCAGTTATGTATAATTATAAGATTAATGTTCAGATGATTAGAAGATTCGATGGGGTTATAAACTACTTCAAGTATTCTGGTGTCATCTGCATATGTAATATTATCAAATAGGTCATTAACATAGACCAGTAAGAAAATTTGGCCCAAAATGGACCACTGGGGCACACCAGCTTAAATAGGTAGCCATTATGAAGGTTTGCCATGATTAATCACTCACTGGAAACAGCTTGAGAGATAACTATCAATCCAGGCTACAAGATTATCAGAGATACCGAATTGTCGAGGTTTAAAAAGGAGGCCAGGATGCCAAACCTTACCAAACGTCTTGGAACCACCTTTCTGGCTTTTTTGGTCTGTTCTAGGCCATTGTAGATATTGTGAAGGGAAGGATGTACACAAGCTGGTTAACAATAGCATCATTGGCCTTAAAGCCAGAATTTTTGGAAGGGACTAGGTTATTGTGCGTCAAGTATTCATACAGTGCAATAATGGCCAGTCGTTTAAACACCTTTGAAACATTACAGAGCCATGAAATAGGATGATAATTGTTTTGAATCTGCCTGCTGGTCATATTATTGATAGGACATGTGTTGGATCTCTTCCAAGCATCGTGTAAGAGGGAAAGAGTAAGAGAAAGTTGAAAGATTTTTTTAAAGTGGTTTACTGATCGAATCTGCTGTGTTCATAAGTAGAATATCACCTATATTATCTGGGCCTGATGCAGAGGATAGTCTCAGGGAAGAAAGAACTTTCGTGACATTGTCTTTATTAATGATTATACTAGGTAAACGTGCCTCAGTTCGGAACATGAAATTTGGCAGGGGTTGGGCATCAGCATCAGTATGTGTTTTACACTGGCTGGCAAAGTGGGAGTTGAATATTTCAAATTTTTTCATGTTACATGATACGTTGGTGTTATTGTTGATGATTGCGGGGTATGTCTTGGTGAGTTTTGTAACCCAGGACAGCTTTGGACAAGCTCCACGATTGTTTAGGATTACTGTCTTTATCATCAAGGCAAACCTGCAGATTAGATAAGTAAGAAGAGACAGATTTCCGTGTTAAGGTTACAACCTTATTGCGATATTTTTGTAGAATTGGTATACCTGTCAATCTTAAGGTGGAGGTTATAATTTTGGGGGCGTGGTTTGTTTGTTTGCTCTCTTGAAGCGTCCCCATGCACGTTTATGACGTCGAATATGTTGTTTAATGTCTGTTTTTATCCAAGGTTTGTCCTTAGGGCGAATGGTAACTTCCTTATAGGTTATACAATTCTTTGCAGTAGATAGAAAGAGATTGGACTAGTATGATACAGCATCATCAATAGAATCAAAGACATCATGAGCAATGTTCCAAGGGGCTGTAGAAAGGGCAGCATTGAAGTCACAAAAATTAGCTTTATTGTAGTGCCATACTGATCTTTAAAAAAGGCTTGTCCTTATGAAGGGAAAGAGAAAAAAACAAAAGATTACACAGTGGTCAGAATTTGAGATAGGGGCAAGGGTTCCAGAGTCCAGAACAAGACCTGATGAATTAGTAATAATAAGGTCTAATAAATTGTTCGAGTATTTACTTATTTTGAGATTGTACCGTTTCACAAGGTTGACCCGAGATAAACCTAGATCCAGGTACTTGTCAATGTAATATTTTTGAAGAATACCAGCAAAATAAATGGATGGTGTAAACAAGCACACAACACCACATTATTGTTTCCAATGTGTCATTTGCAGAGACTGACAAAAGTTAGGCGTCTTATGAATGTCGTTGAGGGTAACATGGCAACATGACATGTAACAACAAAAAGCACAGAAAAAAAGGGAGACAGAGATGCAACAATAACTGAAAATAGGGTTGGCGTAATATTGATGAGAGAAAAAGGGCTGTATCTGGATGTAACTCAAAATTAGGAAATTCTGTAAGAATAACAAAAATGTATGACTAACAAGCTATAATTGTATAATATTGGCTATATATAAACATGAATTGGACTTAAATTAATCTTATTCGTTCACGCAGACAGTTTCGGCATGGAAGTTGACAAGGCGGTGGTTTCAATTTAATTAGGTAACATAATAAATGGCCAATGCAGGGACCTTCAAGTTTCTATTGCTCGCGCATTTTTCTTATTTAATTGTTTACAAATTATATGAATGCAGTAGTTAATATATGATAATATAATTATAATGGACCTTTACCTGAGAATAAGAGATAACAACAACAGATATCTATGGCAGAAGAAGGGCGCCACACATTAAGAGAAACTTTGTCTTCTGCAGCTGCACTTCTGAAGAATGGTGTAATGGCTCATTTCTAAAAATGTCGTACAAGTTTTCCATTACTGCTCAAATAACCACTTGACCCTGGGTCTTTCACAGTAGTACTAAGCACTGTGTTTGTTTCAGCGCATTGTGTCGCGTACGCAGGCCCGTATGGACACTCGAATATGGCGTGGATATGTACGTACCACATGGTGCCAGAGGTTTTCACTTCATTGGCAACCTTTCTTTAGTTGTGCGATACTCCAATCAAAGGGTATATTTTTGGATTTTGAAAAATCTCAAGATACTCACTTCGTAAATAGTTCTTGTACATACACAGCTTTAAGTTCTGTAAAATCAAAGAGGGTAGACAGAGCCCTTTTTGGCAAAATGTAAGTTTCTCAGCGGGAACTAAAACAATATTTCAAATCAAAGCTTCCAAAAGCTGCTTGATGAAACAATGGTCCTCTGTATTTCCAGAAAAGAAGATATTTTTAGTGTGACGTTTAAGCGCGCTTTGCTTGATGTTAGCTATACGCCAACCAGGAATATTTAACTAACAATGTATAGCTATGAATAATAAGCAGCAATACATTATCCGGAATACTGTACATACGGTAAACATACGTTTCATAACAACTGCACTGGAAAACCGTTTAAAAATCTTCAATAATGATTATATTGATTATGTGACACACATTTCTTATTAATTGTACTGTAACCCATTTAGGCTCTTAAATATAGGCTTGATACTTTATGCATAATATGAAATACTGTAAGACTTTAACACATTTTGTACCACCATTTTTCTAACTAAAACGGTTTCACCCCACATCTCACGACAGCATATTACATTTCGTGCCCAGTACACTGCCCTACAACCCACCGGGGATGTGTAAACGTGGCAGCAAAAAAGAGTAAGTTATACTGAGACCAAGCCTGCAGTAGGCAGTAAAATGACCGGAGATTAATCACTCGTTTACCTGAAGTATATTGTAAACTTTCTTTTTATTACTCGTTAACTTCAAGTATATTGTAAAATTTCTTCAAACAGGGAATAAATTTTGTGGAGCATAATCTTTTCCTGAGGTGGGTGCACTGGTTCTGGCCGGTTCGTTTTCAGCTCATCTCGGCATTCCCTTAACGCAGCAAGCAACTTCCTCTTTATGGCAGGGGCTCGTCTGTTCAGAAGAGCAATGTAGATATCAGAGGCTTCGTGAAGAAAAATATTGTTGCAAGCTGCCTAAAAAAGAAAACATGTGTCATATTGTACAAGTCAAAAACGTTCCTCTGATATAAAGTGACATGTTTGGTGTTTTGTATATAAATTCCATCCGTACGGTGATATTCTCTGTGATACCAAACAACCTGCACCACGCTGCAGGAACAGTTGAAGGCACATGTAACCTGCTTCAGCAGCTGGCAAGTTTACCAAAAGAGTTAGTTTTCTAAAGTTTGCAAAGTATTTGACAGTGAGCCTGAGGTTCAAGCTATCTGGCGATCTATATTAATTTTACGTCTAGTTCCGCTTGACATGACAAACTTTAAGAGAACAAAGGAGATGAGATTATTCCTGAAATTTGCCCAACCAAACTGTACAAGTATATTAAACTGAAAAAAAATGATTTTGTTTCATTTTTATATTTAGATATAAATTTTCGATTACAAGATTTCACACAACGATTATTAGGAAATTGGACACTTTCATAGCTGAAAATATTATACTAAATAAATAAGTAAATAAATAAATAAATAAACAAATAAATAAATAAATAAGTAAATAAATAAATAAATGAATGAATGAATGAATGAATGAATGAATGAATGAATGAATGAATGAATGAATGAATGAATGAATGAATGAATGAATGAATGAATGAATGAATAAATAAATAAATAAATAAATAAATAAATAAATAAATAAATAAATATCAGCTATAATCCCTAGCAAGCAAGGCTGATGTTTACCTGCAAGTTTGTGTTTGTACGGACCGAGCCGCAGAGCCCGGTTGCAAAATGACACCATCCTTGACATTCACCGTAGTGACAGTCCTGATGGATTGAACAATGAGAGCCTGACTGTAGCTCACGGAACATTCTGTCGCCCACAACAGTCATATCTGTATCAATGGCTTTAACAATAGGCCTCGTTTTGCTCTGTATTGCACCAAAATTCTCAGTTTTTATATCACAAAAATGGAGAGTTTCGTTAAAATAATCTTGAGATGCCTTGAAGAGATCTAATAATCCCAGTGCAAAATATACCCATTCTGTCAACGTGGAAGCATCTCTTGAGCCTGAAATGTCCAGAGGACCAGCATCAAGCAGTGTGGTTGGAGGAGCGTATTCCACGGCATAAACATGCCCACACGTTCCGTAAATCGAAGGAAAATGTTTATAACTGTCAAAAACTTTGCTAATTATGTACTCTTTTTGTTGTATAAGACCCCATATGCTATACATGGCAGCTCTAGACAAATATTTTACGCGACTGTGGCCGTTGTGTGTAAATGTCTCGATATCAAGAGACCATACTTTATCTAATATTTTGGCTGTGCCGTCAGGTTTATGGACACCTATATGAAATCGTAATGAATTCCACACCAAATTGGTAAAATCAACTAGTTTCATGGCCTCTGGTCCAGAAGCATCAAATTCTGTAGGGACATTAGAATTTTTCATAAATGTGAATTCGGATTTCAAGACAATCTTGATGTCTTGCCATTCAGCCAAGAGAGCCCTTTTGCCACCTCGATAATTGAGGCATTTGATTAAGTGAATAGTTCTGGCTGCACACAAGTCATGGCATAGATTACCGTGTAACTGTCCTTCTTCGTACTGCTGACACTGAAAACACAATATTGAAAGGGTTATCAAATCTGCGAAAAATCAATACTTGGCCTAAACTTGAAGCCTCCTCCCATTACAACTGCATTGGGAAGACGGCGTAACATCGTACTTTAGGTTGAACCTCCCAATACAATTACATCGCGAGGAGGACGTCACTGCTGCTGTGCTCCTTATTTATCTGAGCCTAACACAGTCAGGTATCGTTGACTTCGTATATGGTCACTGTATAAGATCCTTCTTGAAATCAATTTCTTCTGATACAGTATTAAAATACACTACTTTCAACTGTAAAAGTAACACTAACTTTTTCGCAGGTAACTACTACCAGAGAGTTATTATGTTTACCACCTGAATTACTATACGGAACTTAGAAACATGTTGAACTTACAGAAACTGTAATTTGGCATAAATATTAGGCTGTTTTTCACTGAACACCATTAGTTCAGGTGATGCCACTGCTATGTGAGAATAGCAACACAACCGAAGACTTTGTACTTTGAAGTTTTCTTTGTCTTAAACCAAATATTTAAATGTGAAAATACACATTGCACAAAAAATGCATTTTGAAGAGTTTATGCACTTTCCTATTAAAGATAATGCAACTTGCATTTAGGGGGTTTATGTGAGCTCTTCTCTCTCTCTTTCTCTCTCTCTATCTGTCTGTCCGTCTGTCTATCTACCTATCTATATCTCTCTGTCTATCTGTCTGTTTGTCTGTCTATCTTTCTGTCTATTTATCTATTTATATGACGGTGAACTTTATGTCAGTTTTTTAAAAAGTTAAAAAGGCTCCAGTATTTAGATAAAAACTTTGAATATAAAGCCGTGAATCCAAGCCAAAAATAAATTTCACAAATTCGATGTAACTATTCCATTTGATTCAATTCCATCAACCATTTAGCTTACTCTGGCAATATTCCAAAATTAAAGAGCTGACCAAAATCTGAAAGCAAAGGATAAATGACATTGCATGGATGAAAATACATTGAGAAGCTCAAATAGTCAAATACACCGCAATTACTGACACTTTGTTAGCAGCAGCAGATTTTCTGGGCGACAGTAGTTCCACTTACTACGTGCCTATTTACTAGCAAACACACTCCGTTCGTTTTTAGCATCGTACGCCCTACGACACCGAAGGCTAATGACCATGAAATATGACCAGATTATGGTGATGTCATGGCATTGAATGGACATAGTATTCATTAGCTTAAAACAGCTAAAAAAAAAACCTTTTGTATTTTACTGATACAAAGTCACGGATTTTGGTGAAAATGGCATCAACTAAATTAGTATATTTGAGTCTTTGTGTCCAAAGCCACTTCCAAGTCGTCGTTACCACATTCCGCAGTCCAAACTGTGTACTCCCCATAAGTTAACCTGTCCCTGCCTAACCTATATAAATGTTGCAGTACCATTGTACATACTGCACATATTCCTCCGTGTAATTTTAACCTAGGCTGCATTAGCCCAAATATATTAAACTGTCTTCTGCGGGTAACTATTATGATGGACAAGTTGCAATGGTTATAACAGTTTATCTTTGATCAGATAGAGTTCAGAAAAATTATATAAAGATAGAGGGGTACCAGCATTTGGATCAGTTGTCTGCTTGTCTCTTCCGAACAGCGTTGCGAGAGGGCGCTTTTCCACTTGTACCCGAAGGAAAACAGAACAGTCACGGTAATGAAGACGGCTATTAATGCTCTTTTCCTCCATCGTACGATCCCCATGTAGGTCCATCCATTAAAAACAATTCAACATCTTGAAGAAAGAATGTCCATGGCGGAAGATGTTCATTGAAACATCAAACTTGACTCCACTAAAAAACATTTACAGATAAGTATGTGATCGTGAAAATGATCGCAAAAAATAAGTTAATTTAGTATCAATCTATATAATATTCTACACAAGGTGAAAACAAACAATGGAACTAATGAACCTCTGAATCTACAGACAGGCGGACCAAAAGCAGACAAACCCCATAATATATTACGTCATAAGAAGACAAATATTTTTCCTTGAAAATTTGAAATTTTTTGCTTTTTCATTTTGATCTTACTTTCTTTACGTACACACACACACACACACACACACACACACACATACATACATACATACATATAAATATATATATATATGGTTTTACTTAACTTGTAAAATCTTTCACGTTTTATATCAAAATCATTGTAATTGGTCTCTCCGTTTTGAATAACAAAAATCCGTAACAAGGTTATATTCTCATCATAAGCGAATAATTGCCTCTGATGTACTTTTTGATCCATGACGCAACTAGGGTAACTATTATATATGGATTCATCCTCAAGTGCTCGTGAGGTGAACTGAGGGTTGTCTTTGATATCCTAAAGTTGAACAAGTAACTCAGACCGGATAAGATATGGTCAGGCCCACTCTATATGATTTTGACATTTTGCTCCGTCTGTTTTGTACAGAGATATTAGACTGTGTCATTACCATATCCAAACCGTAGTCCTAACGAAACAAATCCAAGTCAATTCCAAAGGCAATGTTCCTTGGTATGTATAGCTGAAACATATAAATTTATAGTTCGTATTAACCCAAAAGAGACCAAAACGTAAGTGCAAAGGTCCATAGGGGAAAAAAACAAACAAAAAACCTTATCTAGTTTTCACATGACAGAATGCAAAAAGTTTTGTTTGAAATTATAAGCCTATTTCAGTTAATTGGCTTGAACAGTTGCATCATTCATGCACATACAGGACCATACAATTTATGAAAAGGGACCAAAATTTGCAGCACATCAGAGAATTTGTAAGTAGAGGTTCTTAACTTGTTGAAAATGTCAATAAAATTCAGTATTTAAAAAGGTACTACTTGTTATCACCATCTCAACAATGATCATCATCCATATAAGTCCACAAAGCGACACCAACACCAACATCAATCCATCAGAAAAGCCCTCTAGGCCTAAAATGACCATCAATAAAAATCTAAACAACATGATTATATAATTCGATGTGTTTTAGGCATGTAGTTAAAAACATGATGTTGTTTTAAAGGAAATAACCTAAGAGTATTTAAAAAAAAAAGTGTTTGAATTTCCAAATATAGTAAGTACATTGGTTCAAATGTTAAACATCAGCCAGAAGCAAGTGACATTAGGCCTCAAATCATTAAAACGTGGTTAAAAATGCATTACAATAGTCAAAATTTGTAAGGATAGCAGTCACATTTCAAGTTGGTTTCCAGAAGTATTTTTGAAAGGACATTTAAATGTTCAAGAAAGCAAATAATCCCACAAATCATCTAATAAGTCAATTATTAGGGTAATAATTTAGAATTCCAAATATGTAGTATGCCATTTTAAGTCATCTGTAAGTCAGCCAAGCATAATGTACATCTAACTCGTGGTTCTATAAAGTTCAAAAGGTCAAGTTGTAAAACAGTCCTAATTATTGTAAAATTCTACTACCTTTATCAGAGAAAGAATTCGGTTTTATGAAGAGAGAGAGAGAGAGAGAGGGAGGGATCATTTGAAATTCCTAAAGGTAACTGTAAATATAACTGTTTTCCTGTAACAGTTTTAAATTTTTTCATTTATAATCAGACGTAGTTCAACTTGTCAGTCAGTTGATTTAGATGCTAATTATTTATACAAGAGAGAGACAGAGAAAGAGTACATTAAACACTTTGAGCCAACCTGATATGACTTTCACAATAACAAACTATATTCATCAGACAATTATAAAAAACAACATCAGTTTCACTACACTTGGAACACTTACTGCACTGTAATATGTGCAGAAAATGCCTGAATGTTCAAATTGTTACCAAATATATAAGGGTTCCATGAAAAGAGAAGTGGATAACAGTTTTCAATGATAGTGATGAGACCAAACCGAATACCAGTTTAACCTTGTCAGATGCAGGATCATTTACGAAATAGTAAGACATGCTAGTGTTCGTCGTCAGAAGAATCCATGACCAACAGTAATGAGATTTAAACGAATGAGGGTATCTTCTACCTGACTTGGAACAGGTTACCAACATATTGGCAGTGGGTTAAACAAGTTTTACGGGATCCCAATCCTCCCACTTTGGAAAACACTCACATTCATTTAAAGTAGGCCTAAAACAAATTTAGCCCTTAATGTTAATGTACAGTTATAAAAGGTAATTACTTGACCATAGTTCACAGACATCATCCAATCAATGACAGGACAATTAAGAATTTTAAGTCAGACTACTATATTTACATAAGAATTGCGTAACATGTCAAAATTTGAATTTAAACACCAAAAAAAGTTTCCACGTGAACACCGGATAACTAAATTTGATACTAATATTATATTGATTATGAAACATGGTTAAGTTCTTCCATGTCCCATTCTCACAAGAAAAAACAGCACAATAGGCCTAAAATTCGTTACAAAAATATTACTCACATCAGCTGAGTAAGTATTCCTTACATTTTGTCACTATATTCAAAAGGATGAGAAAATAGAAGGCCTGTATTTTTCAACATGATGCCTGAGAACTTAAATGGTCCGTATTTCATTTTATATTTTTGTTGTAATTATTATAAATTTTATGTTCCAGTTTTGAAAGTTCGATCAAGCTCATGGTAAAACAATCTCAGCTACAACATTAAAATACATAACCATATTTCTATGTGTTTTACTGACACTCAGAAAATACCTAATTAATATGTTCATATAAATCAACATGATATTTCTGTAGAACATATTGATATTTATCTTTAAAGTTAAGAAAAACCTTTTTTAATCTTATTTTGGAAAACCCCTGTTTAATAGGTCTTCCAAAAAGTGATTTATGTCTATCAGCAAAATCTTTAAAATCAGTACAGTTTCTTGCGAAAGCAGTTAGTCTTGAGACATAGACACCATAAGCAGGATTGATAGGAATATTACTACTTATATATGGATAATTTACTATATCAAAATTGAAATCATCTCTTTTATCATACACTTTTAATTTTAATATACCACCATCATTGAATAGGAGTAGATCTAAAAATGAGCATGTTATGTTCGATTCAGTGGTTTCTTTTAGTTTCAGGTCACTAGGATAAATTGATGTAATGTAATCTTTTAAATGTTTGTTGTTGACACTTAATAAATTATCTATATATCTGAAAGTTAAATTAAATGATCTGGTATGGTAATTTTTATCTTTTGCCATTTTCATTAGAAAATTTTGCCTCCTAAGCAGACTTTCTTGGGGCGATACACTCTGTTGGCCCCCAGCGCTGGGGGGTAGTAGACCGCCAAGAACGGATGTTTAGCAGGCAATAGAAAATTATACTCGTGATAAAATAAATAAAGATTAGCCAAAAGTGGCGCACAATTTGTACCCATGGGAATTCCTATGACCTGTCTAAAGACACTATCACCAAAACGAATGTAAATATTATCTATCAAATATTCAAACAGTTTTATAACCTCATCATAGTCAAATGCATGTTGACCATTCTGAGCAGAATCACCAAAGAAAGCATGTTTATGACCAATTATAATTTTCTGAAATTTGTTTTTCTCAAAAACTTTAAAAACCAATGTTTGAATGCTACGTTTCAAATGTGCATGAGGTATTGTAGTATAGAGAGTAGACAAATCCCAAGATGATATGTGCCCGTAAGGTGAAACATTATCTGTTTGTAAAGCGTTTGTAGACTTGTTCATCTCCCCACACGTGAGAATAGAGTGTTCTATGTGTGACATATAATAAGAAAGTAATAACAGAGAATTGTGCGGGATTGTATTAAAAACGCGCTAAGCCAGATGTTTACTATCATATCAAGTGAAAGGCTATACGTATTTCATCTGTTAATAACTATTTTTATCAGGGACGGAGTGACTTTTTAGACAGCAGACAGATGTGTCATAATGTGCTTATATAAAAATATTTTATTGATTCACAATTTCATAAGGACAGCAAACTATACACCGCTTTCGTAGATTACAGACATGTCTTTGGACCAGTTAATTAGAGATCGTTTCTGTTCAACCTATCTCAGACAGAGGTAAATAAACAATCAATAAGAAAATAATGCGCATTATGTACAGAAATACAGTGAGGTTGGTCAAAATTTATAAAAGACAAAACTATATCTTAGAGCCGCATTATCATCAAACAGGGATGTCCGTTGGGTCCAATCTCATTCAATGTCTTCATAAACTATTTGGAGGCCTACCTTTTTACATATGGTACCAAGTCTCTTGTTAAAATATGGGCAGGTCTCTGTCGTCTCTATTGTTTCAGACCACGTCTTGGAAGTTCAAAGCAAAGATGGCCTGAAACTGTCTGTCGATAGATTATGTGCAAACATGTAGGAACTTTGAGATTAATATTGCCAAAACTGTCGTCACGGCTTTCCGATGCCAGTGTAAGGGCAAAACGAACGACCTATTTGTTTGAATAGTAATGGACTGGCAAATGTGAATTCATCTTCATATCTTGGTGCAGCGTTTAGCTCTGCTGGTACGTAAATTCAGATGCACTGGCTGAACTTGATATACATCCGTTAAAATTGAAATTAAGATTCGAATTAATAAATGTTTGTTAAGAGTTATGTTCCACTCGGACAATCACGTACTGAAATACTCGTTCAAATATGACTTGGAGGTATATTTTGGAGGGCACAGGAGCTGGGCTACAGCAGTTGTGGCCAATTCTGGATTGAATCCAGGCTTATGTGAGCCAGGCTCAAGCCATACGTGAGCTCGGTGTTCGGTTGCGCAAGTTTAGTTGTAACCTAAGCATGGAATTCACTCTGAGCCCCGTCCTGGCCAGGGTTGTGACCAGGTTACCGAAGTCTTGTCTCAGTAAAATGTACATGGAAGTCATTTTCCCTGTGTGGAGGCACAGTGTTCATACAAATGCGCACAACTCGACAATATAACTACATACCTGCAGAATTTTGGGGTCATTGAGTGGGCAGAACAGCTGTTGGATTTAAACATTTTTTTTAGGAAATTATATAAAATAGCAATGAACTTAAGTCAAAACCAATTGGAACAGGGGGCTTAGGACTGTACGAATCCCTCTTGTTTGCAGAATAGAACAAGTACAGAACATTATTAAACACATTACAACACATACAAACATGACGGACACTTGGACTAGATAGACAGTTGCATGGGGCATGGAATGTAAACCCGGTGCAATTCTGATTAATGGAAACATAACGGCATTCCACATAGGGATCCATGGGGAAAAGAAATACTTGACGCCACTGGTAGACTTCAGAGAGAACTTAAGACTTTCTTGTCGTTTTCCCGAAAGGGATATTTACACAGGACGAGGCCCTCTTTGGGATAAACCAACTGTTGAGCGACGCATTGCATATGTTTCTGAACGAAATATGCTTTCACCAATAGGGAGCTCTCGTGTTGAAAGCAGTGACCCCAGGGAAAGAAGCCCTGAAGTGCTGGGCTGCCAAGAACCTGTATAGCCACACTTATTAGTCAAAAAGAAAATTTCAGTGAATTTTCAGCCACTCATCTAGAAGATTAGCCTCTAAGGATAGGCACAAAGATCAGCCAACGCCATTTCTTATAAAACGCTTTTTTGAAGTTATAAATTGCTGACAAATGGCAGTATTTGACTCTAGAGGTTCTTCTGGCATCCACAAAGCACTGTTTGCAGCAGAAAACAGAGCAATGCGAGAAATTGTGGCATGAACAATTGATCGTTGGGCAACATATAAGGAACAGTCGCAGCAACAAATGCCACGTTTCTTCACTCGGTGAACCACAGGAACATTTCGGGGTGTCTCTGACTAAAATCCTAAATAAGTGTGAAATCAATGGGTTTGGATCAAGGCGACGACATGCATGCTGAACTGAAATAAACCTTTTACCAAAATTGTCAGGATGATATGTAGTTTTGATGTTGGAATTGAACGAAAATTTCCAATGTTAAAGGGAAGATGATTCCACAGTCTGACGGTCTACGGAAAGGAAAATTTTTCAAATAGATATACACGAGCGCGGAAATGGGAAAGAACAAAGTGCTGACGGCTTATAAAATTTTGGATGACTTGCATAGTAGCACTGTGAATAACTGAGTATACTGACGCAGGTGCTTGCTGGTCTACAAATTTACACATTTAAGTCAATGTACTTATTTCTGTCTCGTACTGTCAATAAATTGTCGCAAGGACAAGATACCTGCAGACTTTATCTCTTGTTCACCGATTTCTTAAACTGACTACTTGGATGCTGGGTATATATATATATATATATATATATATATATATATATATATATATATATATATATATATATATATATATATATATATATATATATATATATATATATATATTTATATATATTTATATATATATCATGGAACGCCGTTTCTCCTCTTATTCAGTATTTGAACATATCAATGTTAACGATATAATCAATTGTATTTAACGCTATTATTAAATATTCGATCATACCATTAATTATTAAAAATTATCAAATAATTTAAGATAATATTCATTCGATTTAATCATATTATGAAATGTATTTTAAGATATGTCTAATTCTGGAAAAGCTTCCTTTATTTAATCATAAGACAAAATCCATTTATGTCTAAATGTATTTAGTCATATTATCAAATCGATTTGATCATATGTTGAAATATCCAGATAATTAATCTTATCACTGAACAGAAGTAATGATATGTTCAATTCAATTCCATGTTAAATTTAATTGCGACTAGGGCCACAGCAAGGAGCTGAAACCATAAAGACCTTGCAAGACACGGAACGGCCATGGGGGTCTCCGCAAACCAAACAAGTAACTTGTTAACTGTAACGTTATTTTTTTATTTACTGACTCCACACAAACAAAGAAACCATATTGTCACATTGGATGATTAAAATGAACCAGGCGTGCGGACCATGGAGTATTTCTGTAACCCACTCTGTCTTTTCCGTGCGCAGCAATTGGCCAATGCTGGCCCAAATTACGTCTTTTTAATCATAACAATAAATCGATTTGATGTTATCATCAAATAGAATTTTACTTATATCTAAATAACTGCCCATTTAGACAGATGAAATCGTTTTGATGATATTCTTTAATGCAATTGATGAGAACACAAGTGCATTTAGTGATATGATTTCAAAATAATATTTCAACATAACAATAAATTCATTTAATGACAATAAGAATTCGATTTAATGTTATCATCAAATATCCAATGATATGTTCAGAAGGAAAAACGGGGTTCCAATATAAATAAATAAATGAATAAATAAATATATATGTGTGTGTGTGGGTGTGTACATGTATATTCATATTGCCCATAATGGGATGAAAATTATTATTATTATCATCATCATCATCATCATTATCATTGTTGTTTTATTACTATTATCATCATCATCATCATAGGAGTGACCAGTTCTTATATAAAAGGATGATAGTCTTCTCTTTTCATCGCTTTCAGTGTATTAAACCCGTACTTCCAGGTTCTCCTGATCTAGTGAATGGAAGGCTTCAAGATAACAGGTTAAGCGTCAGTTGTGTTTTCTTGCAACTATTGACAACACTGCAATTCGTGCTGGTTCCATGACACTTTAAGGGTGTACAGGTCTGAACCCTACTACTTGGAAAGGCCAACAAGGGATAGAGAACACTTTGCTCTATTCCTTTCTAATGAATTATACTAATTCGCCTGATAAGGAGGCCATTTGCCCAATGGGAGCGTCTTGGTCGTTATCACACACTTGATGAGCAATCAAAATGCATCGTCGAGATAGATTCTGATCCCTGTTTGATTATTCTCTCTCTCTCTCTCTCTCTCTCTCTCTCTCTCTCTCTCTCTCTCTCTCTCTCTCTCTTGCTTGGATGTATCGTATTCATGTACTATGCCAGGAGCCCTTGCGTGAATAAAGAGTTAATTAAAATGTCGAATTTCTATAAAGTATTTGGACACCACTACTAATTATTAGGAAACTGTATGCCCCCATAAGGAATTAAAACAGTCTTGTTAAAAAAAAAGTCAATGTTCCTGTGTCGAGCACTTTTACAAGCTTAATTTGAAAAATCATTAGGTAAATTCTTTAAAAAATAAGTTTTGACACCTTCAAACACAAATTTACAAATAATTGGTCTGTTGAGTGTCTGGCTTAAGGTAATGAATGGGCAGATTTTCGTAATTTTCAGCGTTTTGTGTCTTCTATCACCTCTTGTTAGAATATGCTGTTTTCTGGATGCGTACACAACTTTGTAAGACCTTAGTGGGCTTGGACAACTGTTCTTCGAAAGCACCGTGTCAAGTTATCTCTCTTATGTTTGGTGACCACGGAACGGCCGGTCTCTGTAACTTTGAATAAATTATCTACATGCGATGGCTTAAAAGTAGAAACAAAACGAGAAGAGAGGGCAGGAAAAATCACAAAAGAAGAAAAGAGGAAAAAGAGACAAATGGAGAGATTAAAATAGAAAGGAAAAGAATATGCAGATGACACAAGAAGTAACCAATCCCACCCGAACTTGTACTCAGGGGAAAAAGATGTGGGGGATTGCTGATATAAAATCCGAACGTTATTTTTTCCTTCCAAATTTTGCTATCAGTAACCGTAAACAATGGCATGATATCCAATGGGCGCTAAATGTGAAGTACAGATTTCACATTGTTGTTGTATCTATATTTACCTTGTGCCAGATGGTGGCACCAAAATGTTTTACTGACATTACTGTAATTTGACTGGCTTCGATCAATACTTGGTGTGTGGCTAGTGCCATAGTCATTAAAACGGCACCAAACTGCACGTAATGTCAATAACGCATGGAAACTAACTGCTGTTAGCTCAATGTACACACAGCATGTTGATACATGTATATTGAATTATCTCTGCCCCCCACCTGATGTGTACGTGTGTTTTTCTATAAGCAAACGCAAAAACTCCGACAGAGAGGCACAGCTGTATGTTTGTTGATCGAATTAAAGAATACTCTGTTTATAATTTCATGCTCTGTATATAATTTCTATTTTAACACGCGTATTATCGACAGACGTCCGTGCTCAATAAGAACATTCCAATTTGCGAATGAGCCCACTCGCTACAAATCCTTGATGTGACAGCAAAACACTGTCAAATGTTATATAATTATCCACCAAAATGACTTCTTTTTGTGTGTATATACATTTTCCCTGACACCTTGTTTGCCTGATGCAATGACTCGCTATCTAACTGGAGGGAAGACCCCTGCAAAATAACGCGTAAGATCACCGACACATTTTTAAACTGAATTTTTGGCATACTGTGACCCCCGGAAAGTAGCTCCGTGTTTTGCCCTGTTGGACATATGAACTGTATCACTTTTAAATTGTGCCATTACAGAAAAACAAACAAATGGCGTTACAATGCAAAATTTTCAACCCCCAAAAGAGTTTTATATTGTTGATACAATGTTAATATTAAAGCCATTGTTACTTACCCACATGTTACCTGTCTTTAGGGTCAGCCGAAGCAAAGTATTACTTCACGCACGTTAACCTCTTTTCAACTGACTTCTGTGACCTCACTAATGATAAACCACAATGTTATCACCAATGCTAACAATTTCAGGTGATAAGCATATTTGTAGTCCTATGCCTGAATCTGAGTTGGGCATACTTCGGTGAAATATTAAATATATACCCTGAAAATGTGAACAATCCCATTTGTTTCACGTTGAGCATGTTTTGGAAGGCATGTGTCTTAATCAGCATACCAACAATCCTATAACAGAATTCGTGGTCTGTTGCCAGTGATCCCACGCCCACACATGTTGATAGTCTGTGATATCCACATATGTGCTTGCAGCAGGCCATTTCACCCATGTGCACCTCCACATTAGTACTGTGTGCTGTTTTTGACAATTTCTTTGCCTTATTCCCGCCTGAGCTAAATTCCATGTCAACTTTTTCGTGCTCTGCACTGGGCGGTAAAGTTGGCTTTCATGCCCACTTTAAGCAACTGCATAAGTATGCATAATATCGCTACAGAAGTTAATATTCTGTGCATCTTATGTTAAATCAATAGTACCACTCACATTTTTCCCGAGTACATTTTATTCAAAGAAGCAAAACACGAGAATGTTTGTCACAAATTTATTTGGTGATACAAACCTGATGTCTGACCTGTGGAATAATTGATTGAGTGACCCGGATACTGAACGTGGCTCCCAAATAAACTTAATTGCATAAAAGATAGACTGCATCCTTGGTTGTGGAACGCATGTGAGTGTCATATTGTTAACTTCTTGTTTATATCGTGACTCACGCCACACTGTACACATACAATATAATATGGTGGCTATTTCATTCTGATTTCCTTCGCACTGAGGTATATGTTGGCATGAATAAAATAAAAAAAATGAAAATAACATAGCATGCAATGCAGGGGGATCCTCGACCATCCAAGATCATTTTTCTAAACCAATGACATCCAGGTAATGGTTTGCTAAATATGGAGATAGAATTATTATGAAAGTGGTGCAGTGAAACTGGTTATTAGTGGATACTAACTTAAGTATTAACCTATTGTGATCAGAGCGGCAGTGAGCACGATTTGTCATATACAAAGCAAAAACCATTGACCAGTGTCCTATCGGCAAAGTAAGCAAACAAGCCAAATGAGCCAAATAGCGATTAGACACCAAATTGAAAGATATAATTCAGAATGACCATATGTACCATTGACCTGGAGTTCAAGGTCAGGCATGAAAATTACTCATCTGCATGTAGGAGGAGTGCAGATAAGTGTTTGTTTGTAATTTTAAAGTTGTGTTCTAAACATTTCTCAAAGTTCAATCCGGAAAACACCACTTCTAAGAACATTATGCCAGTGTCAAAGCCCATGTGTACTTCCTATCATACTTTAAACATTCGTAGAAAATAAAAACGTGACCAGATATAAAAAATTTTCTATGCACCCCGGTTCATTTCAACCCATTGGGGACGGAGTCAACAGCTTTTCTTTTGGTCCAATCCTGATGCTCCCGGAGTGCGTTGTGGTAAGCTGTTGACTAAACCGCCTATGTCATTCTTGATGGCACAATCAGGTTATTTACAACACGTCACCATTTCTCGCAATTTTTAGGGGGAGGGGATAGTTGCATGCAGATAGTGTTATAGTACCCGTGCAAATGCAACATAAATATAGTTGGACCCATCTTGAGATGTTGTAAAGTCATCCCATGAAGGAGGCAATACCATTAACGAACCCAGCCTCCATCTGATGTGAGGTATATATTGATGCAAATTCGGAGCACATTTGAAAACAAAGTATCTTGACTTAAAAAAGTTTTTAGGTGATGTTTCGGGCTCTCAAATTGTGAAAAGTGAAAACCGATGATCAATTGATGTTTACGTAATAAACCATGCTTGCGATGTGATGCAACATTTCAGCTTGGATTACTCAATGCCAGATTCTGTATTGCTTTGACTTAAAGATTGGATTATGATTTTGTTTTGGTTCAGAACTGTACGCCAGACTCGGCACTGCTGGACCTGTTTCTATGGCATGCCTTTCATGCCGCAGATGCAGTATAACCAAGTGATAAATGAGATTTCTCATGAATATTCCACTTTGTTAGTCATGTAGCAAAAGATTGAAAAGTTGAATATTCAAGACAAAATTCGACTATACGAGATATACCTTGAATGTTAGACTTTTCATGCCATCTAGCGAGAGATTGAAAAAGTCAAATACTCAAGATACAATTCGAATAAACAAAATATATCTTGAATATTCAAGATAAAAGTCGAATAAACGACTTTTATCTTGAATACTTGAATTTCGAGAAGTCTTTTATGTCCCCTATTTCCGTTAAAAACTACCATGGGGCAGCAGGCAGAGCCAAAACGCTGTTGCAGTATTCATACATTGCCTGATTCCGTTTCTGGACTCAACGCTGGAGCAGACGGGAGTAATACATATATATTATTATGGAAATTTTGTCCTCAATTTCGTTTACTGGCTTAAAAGAGAGTGGCGCCATATCTGAGTTTTTTGGAAATGCTACGAAGCCGCGAAGGGAGGTCTCATGGCAAATTCCTTTTGTCTTGCGCAATTTCCGTTTGCTAAATTCACTTTTGTACCATACAGCTGACGTCGCATCCTTTGCTTTCACGACCTTTCAGGCAGCGTAGTGCCTCATTGGCTGTCACAATCATGCTGTATGAAGCAGAACATGTTCAACACGGGAGGTCTCTCATTATGCTGGCAGCATGATTCTTTGGACAAACGTGCAAGCTGTATATAAATCAAAATGGTGGAAACATAAAACGTTATGAAAACAGAAAAAAAACAGCGCCACCTATTGAATAAATTTGAATAAAGTTCTAGAGAATCAAGAAGTGCCCCTATGCAATTTCAAAGCATTTCGTTTAGCAGCTGGGAGATTTTTGAAAGATTTTGCCAAAAATGAAAAAAAAAGTCATAAAAAATACAATTTTGACAAATAATAGAGCGTGACCATTTAAACAAACTTGGTGGAGACCCACGCAAGAAACATACTCACAAACTTGGAAGTGAATCTCGCAAACAGGTTTGGAGATGCAAAAATGTAATTTGTGGACAGACGGCCGATGGTTGACACTTGATGGATGACTGCCTATTCTATAAAATCATCTGACTGACAAATCAGCTGGGCTAAAAATGACCAACTTTAAATGCAAGTATCGACACCTTACCAATGTGAATATGATTAATTTTGGTTTCTGTTTATGTTCTGGACATTAATGACAGTTTTACGTTTGGATGTAGCATGTACACTTTTGAACAGTTTGGCAAACTTTTTATTAATTAGAGTGTTTAATGAGTATTTTGCTTATTAGAATTGTATATAAATTCAGTTTGAAACCCAATAATTAGTCATGCTAAGATTTATTATGCCTCGTAGAGCAGTGTATGTCTTGAACTTGGGAATTGTAAGGACTCTTATATTGTAGGTTCCAAGAAGATATAATTTCAGACCAGCATGGCTACGGGCATCAGGGCCAGTGTATGCATTTTCTTCGAAATTTGATGTAAATTCGTAATGTGTTAATAAGTTGAACACACACATACACACACACATGCACACACACACACACAGACACACACATACACACACACATACACACACAAAAAAAAACAGGGAAAAAAAAGCAAAAACAGCAAGTGGAAAAGGAGGCATGGCCACTTGTGGCCGGTTACATTTGCAATTTTGAGAGGTATTTCAGGTGGAAGATTTGAACCCGACACCTTTGGATAACCTCTAATCAATTTGTAACATTTTTGGATAGTCTGATACTTAAACTACATGCTCCAAAAAACTCAGATGTGTGAACATAAAATTTATATGAAAAAATTGATCTCAAAACTTTTGTTTACACTGAAAAGTTTAAGCAGTGCCGGGCACATGGGTTTCTTGTCATGGGTATGATAATAAACCCAGTCATTGTTTGCTGGGTCATTAGTCCATGATCCGTGGAAACCAATTGAGCCATTACCAAGAGTCACTCACAGGAAACCATTATCCGTGGAGAGAAGAATGGGCCAGTTCAGACTAATCACTGCTATTGTTCTGATTATTTTGAAATTCTCTATTGATGTAAAAACAAATTAGCACAATCCACTTACTGTATAAATATGGAAAGTCACATGTTAACCGACACCCAAACAAGCCAAGTGTGCTGTTCCCTAGTTAAAAACAGTCGAGAGTAAAGCCACAGAATATACTTTTGTTTAATGACAACATCACAGCGGTAAAGCTAAAAGTTTATTTAACACAATAATTAGAACACTGGAGAGAAGAAATGAGTATGTGTCATATTACAGTCATAAATGCATAAGAATTTGCAACTTTTTTTCTTTCAATGTAATTATCTCGGAACTGTTTTTTTGCTCAACCTCTACAATTTGTATCTTGCCTAAAAAACCTACAATCGTCTTATCACATTAAAAAACGGTCATTAAAAGAAAAATCTCATATCCAGGAACGGTTCCCAGGATTTTTTTTTTTCTGACAACCCCTTCTGTGACTTTTGGAGCAATTTATAGAAGGAAAATGAACAACCAGTCAGGACTAAATTGAAAATTTTATAACTTTTTATTATGCTATTTAAGGACTAACCATTGAATTCGAGCCTGGACATGGCTATATATTTTAAATTTCTTCTGGTTTCAACTGAAAAAAAAAATTGTGTGACTTCTGTGCGAAAATTGTGAAAATCCTACCAAGTCAGAAAGAATGCTATAAAATCTCAAAAAAATTCCAATCCGTCAAAAAGAATTTATGCATACAAATCTATGGATAAGTAGTAATCAGAAAATATATAGATTTAATGTACTTGTGAAAAAAATAAATGGGTAATTGCGATTCAAAGTTGCCAGTCTCACTGCACACTAGCTTCAAAGCCTCCACCTTAAGCCAATTACTAGGGCATCAATGGCCGGCCGCCGCCATGTGATTCAAGCCCTGGTAGTGTGATGCAGACATTTCACTCTTTGTCTGGACTAAATTTTTTAAAAAATTGTTCCATTTTGTCTTTACAGGTTTTTCTGCTGTTGGCAACAGTACTTTCGGGAAGCAGTGGAAGTTGTACAAGCCAAACATTGTTCTTGGAAGGCTGATGCTGACTTGCATATATCGCAGCTTGGGCTTGCCTGAATGCGTGAAAGGAGCCAAACTAAAGAAACTGCAAGAGTATCTGAAGGTTGTGGACGAGTAGAGGGATGTTTACAAATGTATGCTGGCAGAGGACAAGGAAGCCTATGTTGTCATCAGGGTACCACGACTGGGCCAGAATGCAGCATGTAGTCGGGATGTAACTGCTCATTACATCTTTGATTTTGTTCAATAGGCAGGGATCGCTGTAGTGTTGCTAAACTTATGTCATAATGGGCGGGGGGGGGTGTGTCTTACTCATGGTTCATGAAGAATGTATGTTAGGATTCATGGGGAAAAATTGTGAATTTCACACAATATGCATTTTTTTTTTTTACAAAGATTCGTGTTTTACGACAAATGACCTGTTCGCAATTAACAAATACTACATATATTAACTAACAGTTCATGGAAAATAAAAATCTTTCAACCACAAATCACAAAAGTACACTCCACCCCACCCACCCCCACCTCCACCCCCAACCCCAGGGACAGGTAGCCAAATGCGTCCCAAAGTAGAACTTGCAGTGACAGATTTATGCTTTGCAAATCCGGAGCCCACACAGTGAACAATTTTTGTGTCTCTTTAATAGTTCATCTTAAACGCAGTTTAGCCTTCACATGAATTCTCCCTTTATGCTCAATTGACAGGCAACATTTCTATTTGTGTACAGGAAATATTGGCAGTAGTTATCATGTGACCATGTTGTCTATTTTCAGATTCTGGTGGCTGCATACAAAAAATGTTTTTTTGTTTAAACCTCAGTCTTGGAAGAAGGAAGGTTTGTGCTTTTGAAGCCTGGTGCACAACCACCGTCTGCTACTGCCATGCCAGCTACCATCCCATTGCGAGAATTGGATTGCCGTAGTCAGTGGTATCTCTAAGACAAGATCACAGACTTTTGCGCAGAACATGCCAAGGACATTACCTGTCCTAAGGCAAGGTACCCATATAAGAGCCTGAGGATCTGGTAGAGCTACCGCCTGAAACTCAGGACCCAGGAACAGTTGGAAACTGATGCTCGTGCTACCGGTGTTGCTAGCAGTGGTTTTGGTCGTGGATCCTGTGGTCAGGGAGGGCATGGTGCCAATCATGATCCCCAACAGCAGCTGGACAGTGGTGCAGGAGGCAGTCGTGGCCGTGGTCATATCGCGACCACGGCAACGACTGCCTCGTGCAATCCTGAACCCCTGTTGCAGTTCACAGAACCAGCCAGGAAACGACAAAGGTGTGATCGTGGTCGTGGCCGGGGCTGTGGTCTTGGTCATGGTGGCCACTGATTTGCAACTTGACAATGAATTGACTGATACTTTTGGCACCTTTATGTTGAAAATCAATTCCTGTTTAGATTCCCTCAAGTGATAAATAAATGAAATTAAATATTTACATCATGTGAGGTTAGAGATTTCGTATTTCATTATGCACTTTTGAAAATGTAGCTGGATATTCATGGACATGACACTGTGGCAATTCTTGTATGTGGCCTCTGCTGTAGGCAGCCAGGCACATTGATATATTTTTGTGTGAAGGTGGCACCTTTGGCCACTTTATGGTCATTTATTTAAAGGTTGATAAAAGTATGATGGTAATATATTATATTTCAGTCAGATGATTATATATGCAGACCTTTCGTATTTGATGGTTACAGGTGGCCATATTGAATACCTCATTTGCATAATAGGAATTTTTCTAACTCTCACAAGCAGAGTTTTGGGCGTATATGTACATAGGGATCGGCCTGTCCGTCTGTTCATTTGTTTGTCTATCTGTAGGCACAATGTTGTGCCTGTCACGTCTGCTCTTTTACAATGATTTCATTGAGACTTGGCACAAAAACTACACATGATAGATTAACTGCAAATGTAAGTAGTTAATGTGCCTCTAGTATAATCGACAGAAAATTATTTTCAGATCACCTCTAATTATGCTCATGTGCTGGTAAGCTAGAGATGTTAACAAAATTAACAATTTGTATAGCCCAGTAATGATGGGAATGACCAAGTTTGCAGTCCCTGATCTCACTTGATTATCATGAAATGACTTATATTTGCATTCAGTATTGTTATTTGATGATAGTTGTCAGCCATCCTGATTACCTGATTTGCATATTTGATAGGAAGTTACTTACTGACCAATGGCTATTGCATGCTGTTTCTTTGATAAACTGGGCATCATGAAAGATCCAGGACTTCTTGGTCTGTGAGATTATGTCACCTTACCGACAGGGCTTATATACCTCGCCCGGAAACCGCAGGTGATGACTGACACATTTTCAAGCCAGGCTCCACCTGCATGTGCAGTGTGAATGCACCTGCAAGTTTGTGCCATTTTTCGGACAAACACTCACATGATTAGGGAAGCTCAGTCGTAAACAATTTCAGGATGCTTGTGTAAACAATTGCTATTTAATGTATCGGAATGAATAGGGCTATCTTGTGGTAAAACATTTCTTACTTTTTGGAATGCGAAACTACTATAACTTGTAGAATATCATCATAGCTTACTTATTTGAGGGGCATTGTATTGTCAGGAAGACTACCATGAAATTAAACCTCATGCAACATACTTTGGGGCAGGGAACTCCACACCTACAGCCAGATAACTTATTCCATGAATAGGTACCTTCACAAATCCCGACTGACTTTCTTGCTTCTCTAGCAGCACTCATTAATTATCAACAGTATAACAGAAATACACATCCCAGTAAACGGTAATCTCTTCTCAAGAACAGCAGCAGAGCCTGACTATGCCAACAAGTTTCACGCCAGCTGCTACCTGCTACCTCATGTTTTTGCATGGATCAGTAAATAGAACAATAATGATGTTAATAAGATAACATTACATGATTATCCCAATGAATGTTGTCTCTTTTAAATATTGACCCAGATCAGCAGCCGCAATGCATACATGTCTAAAAGAAGAAGAAGCAGCATCAAAGATAAGGCAGATTTGCTCAAGATCTACCAACAACAGTGGAGTTGTTGATCTATGCTTTTTTCCTGAGTTGTTGGTCTTTGATATTTTTCTTGAGTTGCTGATCTAGTTGTATGATATTTTTCCTGAATTGCTGATCTACTTGTATGATATTTTTCCTGTAGTCGACTTTAATGCAAAAAGGCCTGATGAGATGCTACTTTGATGGTTTTGACCCTTCAGACACACTTTCCTATAAACTTAACCAAAGTTTGTAAATAGTGAATACTGACCCACATCACAAGCTAAGGTAAGATGGCAGCATACCTAAAAGGAATTTTGCCGATCTTCGCAGAAGAATTAAGAAAGGAATGAAATACTTAAATGCGCTAAGCCAATAATATAGTCGAACAGCCAACACGCCCACCTGAACTAGGCACCCATATGTCATAAGGGACCACTCTTGGTTTCTCCAGGCATATTTTAGTTTACTTTTACCTGTCTTGAGTGCCAAGATACTGAAAGCTCCCAGCACCAACCCTAATTGTGTCCCAATCATGCAATTAACCAGTGCTTAACACTGGCTGGTACTCTTTCAGTTAATGATTTAATCTACTGTACGTTCACCGATATGCCAAAGCGACGCTAATATGTCGATTCAAGTTTTTCTGAAAAAAAAAATTTTGTTGACTCCTAAAAAAGAGTTTAAATTAATTGCCAGTGCTTAGTATCATAGGAAACCACCGCCAAAGCCTCAAAAACTGCCTGTCTCTTAAAGAAAAAGTCAAATCCATAAAGCTACTTGACATGGGGAAAAGCTCTGGATCGACGTCAATCAGCAGCTTTGTGGAAAGAAAGGCAGAGGTACCGAGCGAGTATGTGTGGAATTCAACCATGGCTGGAAACAGCTAAAACTTCAAAAGAGTTGAAATAAGGAAATTAATAACCTTGTATGGCAGTATTTTTGCAAGTGCGGCTCCCGTCATGTAAACATTACTAGTCTGTTAATGAAGGCGGAGGCCTTCACATTTGCATTGGGCCTCGGAGCTGCCTCATTCAAGGCTTTCAATGGGTGACGTTAGAGATTCAAAAATCAACACAGCATACACAGTGCAAAAATGACTGGTAAGAAGCTGGCAATCTTTCAACTTTTTTTCCTTCATTGATCAGTTGATACATGCTGCTTTGATGCGATGGAGGGTGCACGAATTCAGCCCCTCAATGTATGATATATGATTTCAGCAGCAGAAAAAACATTTGCGGCTTTATTGGAACTTCAACTTAACGAGCTAATATTAATAAGCTCAATTCCAGCACTTAGATAAACAATCGGTCAATTGTCGCACAGATGTCATTGGCCTTTAGCCATTGGTGTCCCTATCCAGATTACATTTCTGACAACTAGCCTCCCAGCTTGACCGAGTAACAAATCAGTTAAAAAATTGTTTTAGCTGTGGTTGACATTAATGCCATGTAACTTTTTTGTATCCAAACTAAATTTTTTTTAACTGATTGCAGGTGAGAGTAGTAATGTAAGCAAGGTAACCGTAAAAGAATGGAGAGAGAGACTCGGCCAGCTATTTCGTTAATACAAGGAGCAAAACGTATGGCAATATGACGAGAGTGCCTTGCTGTTCAAACCACAATGGCAGTCAAGGGACAACTGTTGAAAGGGCAAAGATGAAGAAGAGTCACCTTTGATACGTGCGCCAGTCTGTCAGTATAGGAGAGAAAAAAACTACTGGTATAGGCAGGGCTGCCAAACCAACCTAATATTTGCACAACAAAGATGCACACCAAGTGATTAATTGTATATGTGGATGGTGCTGTATAAATGTGTCATGTTGAGCTATGTATCCTAAAACCATGTGGCGACTTGAGCAAAGGAGGTGTACTAATTTGAGTGTTTAATGTATTCAGCTTGAATTGTATGACAGATTTTACAGTAGCTTGTCAGAACTGATGTAATATATCCCTAATCATTTCCACCATGTCCTAGATATTTATCATGTCATCAAGTTGCGTATAGAAATTATATGGCCCTGAATTAGCCCCTTGAAATGTGACAAAATAAATTTCTTGTGGTATTTAAGCTTTTCAAATATGGAATATACACATTTATTTATCCGCATATTAATTTTCTGCGTTGATGCATACTCATTCTGAATGCAATCAAATGCAATTGGAGAGGATAAAATTGTGGTTTTTGTTCCCAAATTACTTGTTTTCTTAATCATTAAACCAATACATGATAAATCAAAATGATGGAAGATATTCAAGCAATCATACGTCTGTATGCAACATACATCCTCCATGCAAAATCATTTCAGTCTGTCTTTAAATAATGTGCATGAGATTTGCATATTTGCCAAATTATTATGTAATTTGATATGCGGTATCCTAGGTTTCCAGTGTGACTTGTATCACATTACACTTACTGTTACACTGACTAGCCTTCAGCACATTGACCTCTATAGTGTGTACTTTGGGCACTAAAATTATAGATCTTGCCCAGTCATCTTCAGAGGTAAAAATATGGCCAAACAACAACAATGAATTGTATGCATTATAAGAAGATAACACATTGAATGGAACAAATATATGCAATCAAGCACATCAACGAAACCCGAGCTAGTGAACAGCATACAGTTGAAAGGTGAAACTAATCAGCGCAGATATTTTTTGGATTAATTGCTAATGACAAAAATATTGCTGCCTTAGCTTGCCGGCAAAGACCATTATTATTACACTAAGAGATATTATTTACGACCTACCACCTGCAGCTGTATGCCTAGGGCATACAGCCCTCAGTCCTCAGAAAGTATGCATGGTATGCCTGGTGTCTTGCCAGTACCTCAATAGACCCACAGTCCCCAGAAGATGTGCATTGCATACCTGATGTATAGTGACTACATGAAGAGATCCAAAGTCCCCAGAAAATGCACATTGTATGCCTTGTATATTGTCATTACCTCAACAGACCTTCAGTCCCCAGAAAATGTGCATTGTTGCCTAAGAGCAGAAATCTTTAGATGCACTATTTGCCAAAGACGCAAAGAAGATCTTTGCACTCCACCTTTGACCTAGCAAAGAAGTTTGGGAATGCACCTTTTCCCTTTTCGTGCCCGTACAAATTGGTCCTTCTTTATTATCAAAGCCCTACCCCTTATATGTGACTCCTTTCTATTTGATTTAGTCACAGCGATACTAGAAGTTCGGTCCACTTGATGATTCGATTGAAAAAAAATCCTTTTTCTTGATTAAGCAGATAGAAGCAAAAATCAAATCAGCCTGCCCTTCCCATATATTCTAACAACAATGCGATTAACTGGAAATTCATTGTATGTGGCCTTTTAGGATATACCACTAAGTGTCTGATTAGGTAAATATCATCTGCTCTTCCTGCTTTTTAGCCAGTTCCTGGTCAGAATAAGACTAGGTCAACAGCTTTCCTTGGCACGCGTTGGGCGCATTGTGGCCAATCCGCACCAACAAAAGCTGCTGACTTTTAGCGTGTATTTATGATAAATCTAATTTACAAATTACGAAATATGTTCTCTGTTAACATGATGTTTAATTGCAAAGAGTAATTTAAATCCAAGTGCTTTTGGCTGATTTGAGCAGGAGTGCCTTTAAGTGTTAAAATTCATCACTAAACACCTCCGCTCAGTGAGTTCCGAGTGCAAGCATGGGTCAAGTGAAGAGGGAAGCAAACGCCCATTATGCGCCGAGAAATGTTATTGACTCAGTACTTTGAGGACTAAAACTGTGTTCGTTGTAAGAGAAACTCGACACAAATTTGATTGAATGAAATTTGGTTGTACCATCTATCATAATTTGGATAATTATAACATTTTCTGGTATAAGTATTTCAGGCAAAACACTGGAATTTTAATTTAAATAATATTGACAATGTTCAAAGGGTTGAGTGATATTACCATAAAGCATGTCGATTTTTTCATAAAAAGCTTCACTTGGTTAGGTTTGCCATCGATTTCTTTTGTAGTTAGCTCATATCATATGCTTGTGAATGTATCTAAAGGCAATTATCGTTGGTGGGTGCCCAGGTATTTGTGTGTTAAAAGAAGGGAAAAAGCTACCACATCTCTCCAAGTCATAACTGGAACACGGTTCTTAAACAGGCAAAACTTGTTAGCAGCTAACAACTAAGCCTCAGTCTGTATCAGGCTATTACCAATTAATTCTTATCAGGCATGTGGTTTACTCACAATGGGGTTCATGAACAGGGGGCAGCCTGCTCCGGCCACTGACTCATACCATGCCCTACTCCACACATCCCACACAGACAGAAACCCAGACCAAAAATGTACATACTTGACCATTAATTTTATAACACAATATAATATAACCATGTGCTGACCTCTAATAAAATGGAAACAAAATCAGTCCACTTCCTGTCCCTGAAATGAAAGGTTTTTGGTTTCAAAACTTTACGGCTTTGTTTCCCATTTCCTCCTTCACTCACAGATGTGTAAGGTCTGTCCACATTTTCATTCCAGCACAAGATAGCTACCTGGGTTCTCATAGTGTATTCCTGGTCTGAAAAGTGAACATCCTTGCTGTGATACAGCTTGATTGCTCTGTTGAAAGACTCAACATAAGCTGTATCTTTGCAATCCTTGTACCTGTCTGGCCGCTTATATAAATTCAGCCCCTGAACAAAATGAATCAGCAGCTTCTCTGCATGCTGACAGGTAATGATAATTTTACTTTCCTGGTACCCAGGGTCTCTTTTGCATCGTGATGCAGGCACACAATTCTGGTGGTCTCCTTTGTAGTGCTGACTGATATTTTCCAGCATTTTACACAATTTTTTTGCATCACCTCCGCAATTCCGTAAGCTGTAGTTCACATGTTTCTTTACAGAACTGGCTTTATCCATTAGTTGAGGATTCCATGTTTTTCCCTCTGTATATCTGGGTCCACTACTTATTCTTCTGAATTTTAAATGAATTTTTGAAGTTTCATGCCACACATCAATAGAATTCACAGTTTCGGTCCTTTCGGTCTCCACAAACTTACTCACTGACCGATTATCATCATGTGTTTGCCTAGTAATAAGTACATCTATGCTGTCAAAGTAGTTATACATTTATTTTGTACCTAATAATTCATGGCGCTGAGTACAAGAGTCCATTGATCTAGTGATGTGTCCATTCCAGATACATTTATGTGTTATATCACCCAGGCAAATAATATCTGTGTCTTTTGCATTTTTTCTGGTGCCATGTCGGGCATCTGTCATTATTTGTATGCCACCCATAAGGTTCTCCGTGGATGCAATTTCTTCATTGAGACTTTGCATCTGAGAATGCCTGCAACACAAGGATACCACACCTCTATATTTATCACGTACTCGCCCAAGATACTTGGAACTTAGTACTCCTATCTTGGCTCCATTACATATTGTCTCATATTGTACCTCCCGTACACCTGAAGATAGGTAACTATGCGCCATTCTCAAGTTAATTAAGAATTTGGGGCTTTCATTTTTACTTTGAAAGTATGGCGAAGAGTTCCATTTTGTCTTGTATGAACATTTCTTGCATTGTAATTCATACATGGCTACATGTCCTTTCATGTTCAGAGAGGGAACTGTCAAAACACCACAAGCATGTGTTGCTTTCTCCTTCAATAGCTGACAAATAGCAGACTCTGAAGTTATAAATAATTGTTCATCAGCTTTTTCTATCCCACAGAACTGACTGGCATGTTCCTTGTTTGTTGTACTTTCCTCCATATTGTCACTTGAAGACATGCTAGTGCTGCTGCTGGAACTTTTCCCCTGGAGATAATACTGAAGTAGAGTTTTTAGTAGTGTTTCATTTGATACCAAATTTGGCTGCCCAGGATTTATCACTTTCCTCGCATCATCAATACTTCCTTGCAGACGAAGTTTGTCTGCTTCATTGCTGCAAGTGTACTTCACTGTACCAGTTGGTTTTTGATTCCCACTGGCTTTGAATTTTTCGTATCTTCGACGCGTGGCTCCTGGCTCTTGTGATGGAAAATCTTTTCTTTTTATCGGATTTTCAGCTATGGTGAAACAAGCAGTAATATGTCTTTCCTGTAGTCAGTGCATAGACGGAATAAAGGAGATCACAGCAATGTTGAATGGTCCCTTCCTTTTAGTCTCATCCTGTAACCCTAGTACAAGACCCTGTGTTGTGTTTGGGCCCACTCTTTCTTCATGAAATCACTGTGTAAGCATTACATGAAGGTGTCTGGAAATTACATTTCCTCTCCATCCAAGTACCCTACCTAGGAAATTCCCAGAACATTTTATACATGTTGAGTCAGTCATTCGAGTATTGAACTGTTGCTGCACTAGAGTGTGAGAAGTTTTGACCTGTATGTAGCACATTTACTATATACTTATGGATACAAGACAGGAGGATACCGAAGTGTCTCAAAGTGTGCAGCAAGACAGTGGCAATGATCGAAACAGGTTTGTCTGCCTAGAACTATCACAAGAGCAGTATGACACAGTGCAATCCCTCTTTGGCCACTATGACTGGGACTGGGACAGATCAGTAGAAAAAGGTGCTGCTTACTTTAGCTTGATCCAGCAGTACAGCTGGATCCTGCACCACCAGCACCCCTTTACTTCATTCCACACAACCCAGACAGTTACAGTATGGAGTGTTTGCATTGTTTTTGTGGGCCATGTGTCACAGACAAAAACAACCGACAACTTTGGTGGGAAGATGGTGCACTACAACCAGCAGCTGAAAACTCAAGAAGACGCAAGGGCCACTACAGAAAATTTTATACAATGTTAGCCCACAGAGGTGTTTGGAACGATGTTCGGTACCTTGAAAGAAAACAGCAAGCACTGAACAGAGACCCAAGGCGAAAAAGATATGTGTATCACAGACGTGAGCTGATGCCAGATTGCGTCTTGAAGCTGGTGCGATCATGGTTGCCCAATCCAAGAAATATTGCATACCTTGGTCATTGCTGGGAATGAACATATACTCTAATGTGTTTCTCTTATTTTGATAATGAAGCGCGAATCATTCAGGGCAATTTCGAGTAGGCTAAGTAGCTCACAATGATCATGACAATTTCACAAACAAACAATAATGGATATATAGACTACAATTGAGCATCACGTGGAAATACACTGACATAGGAAAAGGTAAGGGTTGGATAATGGAAGGAACTATATACATTATGGACACTTAGAATGGAATTCACGAGATTGAAAATCTACTCTAAACAATATACCTGGGCATTGGAAGTATGCAATTATAACTGTTTTACTGCCAAATACTGACACATGTATACATTTAGCAGTACCCTAATTCGTGTGATGTGGTTCAATTTCACCACAGTAAATGAGTAACTATCTGCCATACATCATAAAAAACAGTAATTGTGGGCAACTGAATTGCTTGGGTCAACAACCTTCGTAAATTCTGGGCATGCCACTCTGTGGATGTTGGGATGAAAGCTGTCTGACTTTATGACAAACAACACTCACAGTGCTAAAGAAAAGTGGTTATTGAACCTGCGAAATTATATGCTCCCTGCATGGTGCAAAACACTTTCAACTCATTGTTTAGAATCTTGTGTAGTTACATTTCACCATGCAGTTATAATTATGTAATGCTGCTGACAGTGGGCCAAATGTTGTTGCTTCACATTGGTAAAGCACCTACAAAACCAGGTCTGAGAACTTTATTTTATAAAAAAAAAAAGCCTGTCTTATCCACAATGGACTGGATGATGTTTATATAAGCAACAGACATGATGATGTCAAGTTCTCTCTTCATATTATCATTATAAAATGCACATACGAGATCTTTCAATCAATGTGTTTTCAATTTGTCGGAAAAAACAGAGAACCACATTTCTATTTTGTATTTGTGCAGGCTGAATTGTGTGGATGCATGGATTCAGTGTTTACAGATATATATCTGCATGTCCAGTCATCATGGAATGCAGTGTGCACTGACTGCCAGAGCTACTAACCCAGGTCCCATGGGTGCCACCAACAAGCCTAAAACCACAAACACATGTGTTTTTGTGCTAGTTTCTTTCCTGTTGGGGATGATGGTTGTTGTAATAGCCAAACAGGTTCAAATATTGACAGTTACAAGATTTTTCAACCTTCTATATTTCAAGAAACTCGTATTATTTTTTCTTGAGAATAAGTAAATATGTGGTGTATCACTTTAGACACAAGTTCATCACAAAAAATGGACATTCATGTCTTACTTGTCCTAAAAATTAAAATAATAGTTCAAAATTGATCAGAGCTCTGAAGTGTGGCAGTCTTATCACCATATGGAAACCATGCTGTTCCATCAGCCTTTTATACCCTCCCTGCCCCTTTAAAGAATTATATATGGTCGCTAAAATTAGTCACCATATCCCTTGCTAAATTTTCATCTGAAATATAACCATATAATATTATTAACTTGAAAATATCTTTATGTTTTAGTTCACAAAGCAGCTTACAATGTGATAATCATTTGTAAATCTTCCGTCGCAAACAGAAAAAGAAAATTGCTACATTGCTCATTCCGGGTTGAAAGAATGTATCAAGCCTCTTATATGTAAAACATATGATAAAATCATAACTTCCAAAGAATGATTATATCTTATAAATATGCATGTTTTTGGTAATGATATGAAAGAAGGCCAGTCTGCATTTTAATATTCGTTCGTTGAGTATATTGAACTTTTTGATTAACATTTTTGCGAGATTCCACTTTTAGACAGAGAACTGGTGTTCCAATGGGTACAATTGTGTACCTTTTTGGCCAATATATATATATATATATATATATATATATATATATATATATATATATATATATATATATATATATATATATATATATATATATGCATATATATATATATATATATATATATATATATATATATATGTGTGTGTGTGTGTGTGTGTGCGTGTGTGTGTGTGTGTACACGTCTTGGGTGGTTTATGGGCAATTACACAGTGCCCACAAAAAATATACAATGAAATAGATCCTACAGCCTGTTTGTGGGTCAATTATAATCCTCAAACCGGACCGTGGGCAGTATATACCAAGTGTAGCTTACCACAATTTCTGGGCATTTATAGCTTCCCATAATATCTGGGCAGATTTCCTAATCTGTACGTTTCTGAAACCCCCTAGGTAGCGCATTGAATTAAATTTAAGGCAAACATGATTTATGGGCATTTTTCAACTGCCGATACACCTACAACTGCCCACAAGACGGTCTGAGGATTACAATTCCACCCATAAACCACCCAAGACATAACTATATATATATATATAATGAATATCAGTTTCTTGTAAAGCTATCAAAAGAGAATAAATTTAAGGATCAATGTTTTAAGTTGACATTTGAATATATTGATTACTAATTGAGCATCAATAATAAACACTTTCGACAATATAGTTCTCAGATATACCTTGACAATTTGGAATGAGAAAAACTACAAAGAATGACATGGATTGTTCCTTTCTAGACATAATGATGTCTAATGATAATAATGAATTGATGAATGCAAAACGTGTCCACACAAGACACCCTGGTGTTGAAAATTGTAAAGTTAAATTTTGACTTCGTAATGTAGAAAAGTATTGTTTCACTGGGTAAGTAAAAGTGAGTTTTTCTTAAAAATATGCTTGTACTCTTTATCATTATAGTTTTCAATTTTGTTTTATATATTGGTCTTTCCCGAAAATAGATATTGAGAGATGTAGATCTTGAAAGTTTTTGTTTAATTTTTGTTTTTCTTTTGTCCATAGGATCCTAAATTCCCTGAATGAACTGTGAAAAATAAGGTACGACGCCATACTAATTCTGGAACAGCTAAATTATTGTCCCATGGAAACTACCGTCAATCGCTTCTGACCTATTTTTTTCGATATCATTTGAAGGATCTAGCAGTGATTTTATTTTTATGCGGTCTTTTCACTGTACCTCTACTACAATAACAAACAAGATAATGATCACTAGTGATTTTATTTTTTATGCGGTCTTTTCACTGTACCTCTACAACAATAACAAACAAGATAATGATCACTGATATTGACGGGGTAACTTTCATTATCTGAAATAAGAAAGCATTCCTGGTAAAAATGATGTAAATAATGGTAGCAGAGAATTGTCTCTCTCTCTTGTAGAGCCATTAGCGGATCGGGACCAAGATAGTCAGTCTTTCAGTTTATTTGGCACAGACTAGGAGAAATCAAGCTTCATTTCTCCCAGTTGATGCAGATCTGTAGAAACAGTTTGTTTGGCGTTTACACGTTGCTCGAGATGATCATAGCAGCTTTGTTGCACAATTTCAGTAGGCTGGTAGATGCTGCCTAGTCATGGACTTGAATGGTGTCCGCCTAATATTGGTTCATATTTCTGACAGATGGAGAATGTCATGAGGGTTATTTTGCATTGTTTTTTTTTTAGTTCGAAAGATGACAGTAGGTGGCGGGTTGCTATGCTGATGCGTTGATTAAAGAGTTGTTGCAGATGATTGTCAGATTCAGTGTTATTGTTATCAATGACTGTATTAAAATCATTGAGACAGTCACTGATCACATAGTGCGATGTGTACACAGCCATCATCTTGTTAACTGTTTGGCATCTGGATAACCATGCATGGATATGTCTGTGTACCTCCTGTGTTGCTTGTAATTTCACACACCACGTTAGTTAACATTGGTTTTTATGGATTGATGGATGAAAGGGTGCCTCAGTCGTCTCGTCTGTGCACATAACTGGAGGAGTTAACACTAATCTCAGTTGGGGTTACATAATTATGTCTTGTTTTATGAGCTGGCTTGATCACATTTTCTTACCTTGAATCTACACTTCCCTTTTGTTCCATCTTGCACTGGTTTTTCATATTTAGCACATTTTTTCATATGGCCTTTATTTCAATTCAATATCGCTACAAATTTGCCGAATGCCATCACTCCGGTTCAGTTGGAAACCCACATTGTGAATATGCTCACTTTTTATCCATGATATTTTTTAGTCCCCCGCCCACTTGGTGGGGGACTATAGGTTTGCACCTCGTCCGTCCGTCCTTCCGTCCGTCCGTCCTTCCGTCCGTCCGAAGCTTCTCTGGGCCATATTTCCAACACCATAACACCCACAGCTACCAAATTTAATGTGTTTGTACTTCCTAGGATAGAGGTGTATCGTGTGCCAAAAGTAGGTCACTAGGTCAAATATCTGGGTCACAGAATACATATGTATGAAAAATCTTGTCCAGGCCATAACTTTTTTGTCCTTTTACTTAGAGTCATGAAATATTACACAAATGTGAAACTTAGTCTGAAAAAGTGTCATAAAGCAAAACTAGGTCACTAGGTCAAATATTTGGGTCACCACGATATGTAAATACACAGAAATTTCAGGTCCTGACTGTAATTTTTTTAACTTTTGGACCTCTTTTTATGAAATTTTACATGATAATGTACCTTGACCCAAAAGTGTGTCATGAGGGGAAATTAGGTCACTAGGTTAAATATATAGGTCACAGTATAAAATTCTGTGTAAAACCTTGTCAGCACCAAATTTCTTATACCATAATACCTACAGCTACTAACTTTGTTATGTGCATATTTCTTGGGGTGCTGGAGTCTAGCATGGCAAAAGTAGGTCACTAGGTTCAAGATCTAGGTCACAATGTGAAATCCATGTAAAAACTTGTCGGGGCCATAACATTTGTGTCCTTTTACTTAGATTGATGAAATTTTACACAAATGTGAAACTTAACATGGAAATGTGTCGTAAAGTAAAATTAGGTTACTAGGTCAAATATTTGGGTCACAGTAATACATAATTGTACAGTATTTTCATGTCCTTACTGTAATTCTTAAAAAAATTTGACTTCTTGTTATAAAATTTTACTGATAATGTATTGTGACCTAAAAGTGTGTCACGACGCAAAACTAGGTCACTAGGTCAAATATCTAGGTCACAGTGTAAACTCCATGTACAACCTTGTCCATGCCATATTTCCTTTACTATAATTTTACAGCTACCAAATTTATTATTTAACACAGCCCTATATAGTAGTCCATTCAACCTCGTGGGCGACGAGCGGGGGACTATGTATTGCTCTGCAATACTCATTGACTTGTTTTCTTTTTTTTTTTGCAGCACATTGTATGGAGCTTCGTGTGGTGTTAAACGCAAAACCGAAATCTTTGTATTTAGTTGTAAATATTGTGCAGCCCTAAACATTAAATATAATTCAATCATACCAACAGCCACGTTGACTTCGGTTGGGCACTTACCCTCGGGAACTACCAAGGAAAGATGGTGACTAATGCCATGTTATGCAGGCTAGGTATTCCCTTAAATTTTAACAGAAAATGTTTTTAGAAAGGACAGTATTTAAGAAAATGGATAAAGCAGCAGACGACCTTTGAAGCTACCGGTCGCTGCAGACTGGTTTGACAAATTGATTAATTAATTATTGCTTGTGTCGCCATCGAAAACACGGTGAATGAACTTCAGGTACTTCATGGTACAATGCACGTCTCTTAATAATGAGCTAAAATTACAAATAATCCAAATCTAAACAAACAGTACACGACATATGTTAAACATTGCCACTGCAAATGTTACGCTATGTATAGAGAGGTATAAATAAAAAAACCGCCTTTCAGGATAATGGTAGGTACGTGTTGAATGCTGTTTTACTAATGTGTTATCTTACTTGCGCTACCTTTGCCTTTGTTGGAAAGGAATAACAAAATCCGTAGGTAAACACCGATCTTGCTGTCAAACCCCTCAACAAAACAGGGCTTGAACGACTGGAATCATTTTGATAAGTGTCTAGGTAACTATGAAACCGATGCTACAAACAACTACAACAGATAACGCAATTATGCATTAAGTGAGCTTCGCCAGGCGATTTCGTTCCTAGTATCCTTATTACTGAAACATGGTCAACTATTACACTATAAACTTGACATAAAGAATACATCATAAACTGCAATAATAGTTTCTCAAAATTTTTTTTCAGGTGTGACTTCAGTTGTGATTCAATCATACTACATCAGTCACAAAATCGTAAGCAGAATACACTTGCACTTTAGGAGATGTCAAAAATTACACAAAAATGGAAAAGAAGATAATAAGCTTGGAGCGTTATCTGTCCAACAAAATAAAGTATGAAGATCCCTGGAAGTATCAAGGTGCCCCTGTGTAATTTCAAAGCAATTGGCTAAGTTGTTTATGGAAGATTTTTTAATATTTTGACAAAAAATAAACCACAGAAAAATCACAAAAAATGAAATTCACTGGAACTGTTGAACAAACGTGGTAGAGGCCCACTGAATGCATACTTTCATCTTGTTAAAAGAGAATGTGGCCTACAGTTCCAGACAATATGTCGACAATGTAAATTGTTTATGACGGACAACAGACGGTGGAAGTTGGACCATACAAAGACCTCAGTTGAATGCTAAGTCAACTGAGATAAGAAAAAAAAGCACAATGAAATATTTCCAAGTGTAACTTGACTTTTCACAAACCAGTTTGTGATTTCTGAAGACCTTAAATATTTATAACGAACCTTAAAAAATTTTTGTTTTCAATTTTAAACTGCAACAGACAAAAGAGGAAAAACCATTGCCAAACATAAAGTCCCTTTTGCGTTTTACCATCAACAGACACTTTTGATCTTTTGTCCTTTATAAATATTTTAATCCGCCTATACTCTATCCTTAAGCCCGTCAAACGTAAACCAAATTAGAGAGTACCATTACCATATCCAAAACGTCATCCTAAGAAAACAAATCCAAGCAATTCGGACCAAAGGTAATGTTCCTTCGTATGTTTAGCTTAATCCATAAACCTATAGTTCGTCCGTATCCAAAAGAGTCCAAAACGTACATCTCAAGGTCCATAGGGCCAAAAATCATGTCTAGTTTTAACGTGACAATAATGCAAAAAAACAGTGTAAAATATAGGCCTATTGTAGTAAATTGGCTTGAACAGGTGCATCATTCATGTGCATAGGGCACATTATGTGACTTTTTTAAAGCTATTACACAATTAATGCATAAGTACAACCAGATAATGGATGAGATGAGCCGGGCGTTACCCCTTTTGGAGACAACAGAATCCCTCTTTTCCTCCAGGTGGTATAAAACATGTTTAATACCCATTATTTTTACCAAATCAAAGTTTTTCTCTCGCCATACTCATCAAACAGCATAGGCGATTGCAGCGACATCTGGCGTTTCCATTGGTTGCCTATGAAACAATGGATGTACAGTGATAATGAATATATCTTACAGCAAGTCTGACTTATGATGCATTTTATTAGTTTAATTTTATTTAGTACTTCAATTAGTTTATTCTTATTAAACTTCTGCAGTCGTAATAGACAAACCTGTGTCTTTGTGCTTCTGCATTACTCTCTAAATCTGGGATATTCGATATACCATTTGCAGTGATCGTATTTGGCGCCAAAGTGATCAGTTTCCAGATTATTGCTGATTATTATTTAGGCTACTCCGCGCACATTCCTGTGTTTCAGAACTGTCATGAGTGGCCAAAATGCACGATTCTAGACCAGTCCTGAATCGCACCTTCTCTACTAGAAGCAGATCATTGCCAATACTGTTGTCTCTGACCATCCTATCCCTCATCAGAGACCTATAAATAGAACAAGTGCAGGTATTCTCACTGATTAAACGAGTGATTTCTATATTCATGTTTTACATCACTATTTTGATCTTCAATATTTCTTGTTATGTATTATACAACTTAGCTTCATGCATTAAGGGTTGTTATACAACGCAAAGTTGTCAGTAATAAAGTACCATATAAGCAAATTTACCTTCTAAAGCAAATTTCTGCTGAAAGAATTCTATTATATTGTATGCGTTTTCGCTTAGGTAACACTGTGCGAAACTATTTTGATCCAAGTGAGTCAAGTGTTGCTGGTCATCAGTTTCCACTTAGTAATCAATTCTTTACCTGAGATCATACCAGGAGATGTATTTTCAAAAAACATACAAGGTAGAGCAAAACTTTAATCTATATGCCAGGGCCCGTATGCATAAAGGTGGTTTAGCTGTGGTTTAGGTTATTCCAGGGAGCAACCATGGTGTAAAGTCTAATCCGTATGCATAAAGGTGTTGCAAAGTTACCCCTGGTGTAAAGTTACACCAGGTTTAAGAATCCGTATGCAAGAAGGAAGTCCCAGTGAAAGTCTGTTTCATTGTATACGAGGGACCTGTTATGATACGTAAAGTAAATAATCATAACACTGTACATTAAGTGAATGTTCATATATGATAAAATGTCAAATAGTGACACCAACAGTGCGAAAGATCAGCCCCATTTCACATGCCTTGTGCTGTTACCATTAATAAACAAAATTGTACTGTGTGTACATTAGTCAAACATACCAAATGTAGGCACTATCTGAATATTAAATGTGTTTGCTCTACTGCAAATCTACACATGAAAACACTGCAATTACAGAAATCCACACTGTATCCATTTCTAGTATGAAAATCAATGACAGTTTGTTTGAAACTAAATATTTTATTGCCTGCAAAGCAGACCAAATTCCGTCTTACTACACTTAGAAACCATGTATGTCTTAATCAAATGCATAGAAAAACAAACGTCAATAAATATTACCCTTCATTGGTCAATGTAGCCGCTCAGGAAAACACAGAGATAAAACCTTTAGTATTATATAAATAAATAAATAAATAAATAAATAAATAAATAAATAAATAAATAAATAAAAAAATAAATAAAATAAGTAAATTTACAAAACTCGTTGCAAATACTTCCCTTAAACATAAAATCGTTGATAAATTTAGAGTGTATATATCGAAGGTCCGACCTAAAGTGACTGAAAACCTGCAATGCAACCGTGCAAAAAAAGTAAAAAAACAAAACAAAACAAACAAAAGCACGTGACCATGCTCCGCATCCCCGCAACTTACTTCACCACTTTTCCGTCGCGTAGGCTACTTTAGTGCGTAACACATTCAGAAAAAATAATTCCCGCTTTACTTCGAAACGCGGGAATATTTCGATCGTGTTCCATAATACCTAATCCAAGGCCGTTTCGCTGCTGTATATTTCACGGGATAGGCCTGTGTCATGCACTTAAAATTGGGTCACTATGACTTTAACCTTTGACCCCTCATATGATATTACCTTAACTAGGCCTAATATTCTAAATCCTTGCCCCCAATTTAGCTGAAACTTGGTCTGCTTTGTAGACAATAAAATATTTAGTGACTGGTCGGTTATTTTAACAGTTAGATGATATTTATAATGACTTCCACTTATTAAATCAGGATAAGTTAAAATCGTAGTTTGATTCTATTTCCATTCAAAGCAATTTTGCAATGAAAATAAAAGAATTGTGCCTTCATGTATGCCTTGATCAGCGCAAGAACAATTTTGCAATAAAGTATTTTGCCTCCAAAGTAGGGCCAGGCTGCGTATTTTGTTTTCTCCAATGGTTTAAACAAATACATAAAAACATACATTAAGTGAAATGTTTTTAGTAAATTGCATGCGAAAAGTTACTTTTTATAAAAAAAAATGTTTTCTGGCAAGATTTTGTTAACAAATAAATTTACTCGAATGTTCAATCATTTTTGATTAAAATTTGCCCGTTACGGCAATTTGATTGTTAAGTTGTGCGTTATATATCTTTTAAGTATAGTTAAGAAATATGGCTTGCACAAGCCGAAACTTCTTGTTGGATTAAAGGTTGAGAAATAGGTCACAGTGACCCAATTTTGGCACACGACAGTCCGCTATTCAAGGAAGTGTCTTCACGCAAAATTAGGTTAGTGTGAGCCCAAGGGTATAGGAAATATGGTACAGACTAGGCCCAACGCAAGGACAGACAGACGCGCAGACGGGTCTGACTAAGTTACATACAGTTCATGCAACATATAAAGCATATATTATGTCTTCACTCATATAACTAATCAAAGCAAACTGTTTGGCAAAATGAATTTCTAATACTTGAACCATAAAATGACCTTCCCTGCGTTGACATATTCTAAAAGTTAGCATACTATTCCTTCTTTAACAATGCTTCTGATATTATTGCGAAATGTGTGACATTTCCTCAGATCTTTTGCAATAATATTAGAATCTTTGCTGTAGAATAAAAACATTTTTAACACTAGAGTCTGCACTCTACACATTCAACAAACACAAAGATAAAAACTAAACGTCTTCAATACGAAACATTGACTGAAGGGTTCGCATTAATAAGGCTGCAATTTGCTTCAGGTGGTCTTGTTATGCCACAGTATAATCAGTGCAAATATCTCTTTTTCCGGCTCCATAAAGTAAAAATAGCGTATAGAGAATGGATTACTCTCGGCGCCGACAATTATTTTCCTCAGTTATGCATTTTTAGACTTCGCAGAAGAAAACTTTACATATAATTTCCATATTATTGTTTGTGAAATGAAGGAACACTTTTGAATGTGTTCTTGGGGCAAGTTCTGGTAACATAGACCACTGTACTATGCGTCACCCATTCTGCCATCAAATAAACACTTTAAAAGTTTCACAACAAGTATAAAAATAAGAAGAAAAAGTTGGTTTTCAGGAGGAATGTGGTCCATTATAATGTGCATCTCTGGAAAAAAAATGGGGAAGCTGCGTTGGATCCTTCTTGAGATATCATGATAACGTTGTCCACATGTGCACCACTCAGACGGCCTAAAAGATAAATATTTTAAAATTTCATAAGAAGTTTATAAATACAAAGAGGACGCAAGTTGTAAATTGGAACCTGGTCCATCATAAGATGCATCTCTGACAAAAATTTGGGAAAGCTGTGGTCAATATTTTTGAGATATCGCGGTAACGTCGACAAGACGGACGGACGGACGACGCAGCTGACGACAATACCCTGCGGCACTTTATTTGCCGTGGGTAAAAAGTGCGCATACAAATATATGCAAAATATACATTTGATGAAAGGTCATTCACAAAAGTGTATTTTCTGATCAAACAAACTGTTGTTTATGAGACGATTAATTGCAGCATCAGAATTTTTGCCTTTTGCACAATCTGCTGACCATTACTTGTTTAAAAATGTATACATTGCATATGTCTATTTGAATACTTCTTACGATATGCAGCTAACAAAGGGATAGCGCACTTATAACAGTGGGACATAGCTAGACAACGTTCTTTTTTCTCATGCTGCCAATTCCCCTCCTCCTCTTTTTGGCTTTGCTGTCCACGCCTTGTGCAGCCATGGTTGTTGCGACTGGACTTGGAAAAAGGGGGTAATATGGGGTAGATAGAAATTTTAATGTTCTATTGAAACTCCAGTGATCACTTACATCATCATGTTATCCATAACACAGATAGATTTTGAGGATTAAACACACACATATAAGTTTATTGTTTATCATGCACAGATATAAAATCAGTAATATTTCCATTATTGACCACTGTGTGTAGACTCAATTTAATTTTGACAAACATAAATCTGAAGCCCCTTGCCCCCCCCCCCCTTGTCACGTAATGCAATCTGTCGATAAAAGGGGACAGCAGTCACACGACTGTCCTCACTGTGCTCACCTAGGACAGGTCAGCTAGTCATTGTTAGGAAAGGGGGTTAAAACTTGTATCAGGGTCTTCAGTTGAACAGTGGCGTAACTGCCCCGTGGATTAGTTACCCCGGTTATAACTACACCAGCTTTTATGCATACCAATTTTCTGACACCATGAACTGACGGGTAACTAAAACTGTTTTATGTTATACCATGGGTAAGTTACACCTCCTTTTTGCATACGGGCCCAGAAGTTTTACCAGTTTTGCCAATTAGGCAACTCAAAGACTCTTGGGATCATACCACTGAAGTAATCACTTGCACTCGTGACGAACCTCGCTTCAGCTCTGCTGTTCCATGCATAAATTGATTTATAATTTCCTGGAAATAGATTAATAGTTACAACGTTTTCATGAAGTTTAAAAATGGATGTCCATAAAAAATTGTTCAATAGCCTAAACTTCTGAATATGTGACCCAACGCACCCTGCTACATTATATGTATATAAATATATATATATATATACATATATATGTATATAAATATGTATATATACATATATATATATATACATATATATATGTTACCCAATGCACCCTGCTACATTATATATATATATATATATATATATATATATATATATATATATATATATATATATATATATATATACATGGGGGGTCCGAAGACCGTCTTGTATAAATATACCTTGAAAATAAGGTACTTTTAAAGTTTGACTGTTTATATCAATTCAGCTTTTTCAGTTAATTTTATTGAAGAATCACTTGAACAGATATAACCTTGGGCGAGCATGTGTACAACGTCTCGTAGTTTTATTCGTTTGTCATCATCGTTTGTGAATGAAGTGTCAGTCTTATAAAATCCATTAGCTTGTTTCCACCCAGTTCCTCTTTGAACACGCTGATAACTGTCTTGCAGGTTGGTTTTGCCATATTGCTGGTGATAAAAGGAGTCGTGTTTCGTCGCAAAAGTCTTTTGTTTGAATTCTGGATTGTAAATCTTGGGTGGCCCTAGAGAAATTTTTCAGACCATACTCATCCTTCGTGTTTTTGTCATAGAAATGATCCACCATTATATTACGTGCGCCCAGAATGGACATACCTAAGTAAACGGGTTAATTAACGATCAGCTGGGGGGGGGGGGGGGGGAGCTGTATGTGGATTGCAATCAAATTTCCATCATAGAAAATTTGATCGTTATAGTTGGGTTAGATCAGGATTTGCCTGGTTTTGATAGGTGATTGGTAAAATGCCCATACAGTTTAGAGTATTTTCCGTGGACTTCCCAACGCTGAATTATTCATCCATTTGAAAAAGTGCTCCTTAAAGTCACAAGTCATTTTAGTGTTGATTTTCATGTTAAAGTCGATGCATTTTTTAAACCTAGGTACATTATTCAAATATTATGCCCCGATGGAGCTTTTAATTTTGATGCCATAGATATGTAGTTTTTCAGGTTCCAGTGGCGGTGGCAACTGCACATTCTGATTTGATCTAAATATTAGGGATTAGTTTCCTATGTAAGCTTTTTTGGGCGAGGGTGTAGTCGTCAAGTAGGCTGGGAGACATCGAGGATATTCTATATATATGCATGGTTAGTTTCGTCAATCATCTTATAAGGTAAACCATCGAAAGCCCTTCATTGGGGAACGACGTACTGATCACTTAGGTTGTCTGCATAACAGGTATCGAATATATTGCATAGTAGCTGAGCACGATAGTCTCCCTTATAGAGATCATTAGCTTCCCAAGTATGGAATGTATGTCAAGAGTCGGTGAGGATCGTACTGTCCGACCTAGATATTATTGGCTTTTCTCTCATCACACCTTTAAGACACTGCTTGTGATGACTCAGAAGTTCAAATTTTCGTTGAGTGGAGTTCAGAGTCGCATTCCATTTCAGATTGATATAGCCGCAGGCCGAATCGTCTTTGTAATTATCCATGCATACATTCCTACAGTTCTGACACACATCAGGCGCTAGGAGAACATTAGGTTTGAGAAACATATCATGATAGCATGACTCTTTTTGATGTCACAAATTTTCCACAACTGCATGCTTATAATCACCCTCCATGATGCTGATAACAGCTACCTTGAAGCACTGTACAGCATGTGAAGATTCCGTTTGTGAACCTGTTTTCTCATATTATTAGTAAAGGTAAGCACTGATTGATTTGAAAAAAGTCCCTCCGACAGTGACAACTAAGGAAACTACTTTCTCTTCAACATAAAATTAAAGTACCAGCAAGCACACCCATGACTAACTATTCCCTTTATCAGGTAATTTGGCATAAACAAACACTTAGGCATACATCTCAGATTATACGCAAACCTGGATTTTCTCTCAAATCCCGGATTGGAGCCCAGTCAATGTTTCAATCATATAAAATTCGTCATAATTATATCAGCATCATTGAGTTAAGACTAAAAGTCTTTCATCAGAAGTGACAAACTCTTTTCAAAATTGCTCAATAAACTTTTCAATCTCTCCATGTAGTTGTATGGTAGACTCCCTTCAGTACAACTCTAATTTCTAACCACAGAAGAATTTACTTATATTTTAAAATTGCTGGTACCAGTAGTCAAAGTGCTCAAACTTGAATATATAAATATAACACTATCAATGAACCTTACATCCTGGGCCACTTCTTTACTTTTCTCGTTGTGTTCATAAAAGTACCAAACACTATTCCCTTACTGAGTATACATATTTGTCCTGCGCGTTTGGAATGTAGTTGATCTCTCTGAAGCTTTATATGATTAGGAGATTATCATATGCCGACAAATTACGAAAAATTATTCTGAAGAATCCTCCAGGAATATGGGACAGTGTGTTGAGACATTGACATGTTTAGATTACTCTCATGACACATTTATTGGATCATTTGGATAAATGTTTGACTGACATGCTCCTCCATCTGCTTGGAAGGTATTCCAAGCTTTGCGTCATAGTAAGGAGATGTAATGAAACACGAAACGGATGGCATGTAGTTCTTATATCTGGTCATGCAACTACTGCTTGCACCTTGCTGGCATTGATTTTTTGTTTTTTGTACAGCATTAAAAGCCAACAGGTGTAACCTAAGGGTCTCACTGGGATTACTTTTCATTTTAAAATGATGAAAATTCAAGAGTCTCGGTGTATTTTTAATAAGAGATTTATTTGAATTAAATCCAAACACCTTGACAATAAAAATCTCTCATCCAACTTTACAAACTTGAAAGAACAAAAGTCAACTCACATTTTTAATTCAGTAATAGTATTAGATGTCAGCAGCTGGTTGACAGTAAAACACTTGGTTTGGTCAGTTGAGATGAATATGATTTATCTCCGTACGGAAAGATATTAACGGAAAGCACCCTTTGCCTTTTAGCTATCCATGCCCTTAAGGTATACAGGGAAATTGCAATTTCGACCTATTGTGGAGACATTGCTCATTCTACGGCCCATTTGCATCGACCTACATTCTCTACACTGATAAGTGCTTTCTTTGTCTCTAATTTTACTGATTAGGGGAACATAGGATGATCCCAATAAAGAGATATGCCCGTTGATATGTATGCCATGACCTACTATGTCACCAAAGACCCAGTTACTCCTCTGAGATGCATTGTTGACTTGAATACTTTTTTTTTAAAATGGGTCATGTTTTTCTGTACTATTTGATAAATATTTCATTGGCTATGCTATGCTGTCGGATGTGTTCTCCAACTCATAGTTATAAGAGAGATAGAGTGTGTTTATAATGTTCCATTAGTCAGGATTGTAAAAATGTGATATCTATAAGGGTATTATCTTTGACTATTGGTCTTAGTTCTGCACATTTCTTTATCACTACATGTATTATTTCTTTATTAGGACATTTCCGCTGGAGGAACACCTATCTGTAGAATGCATTGTTTTTGTCTCCGATACCTGATGCCATCTAGTGGTAGATGAGGTTAACTCATTTTACTCAATTCTGACTGCAATGTTATGATACAATCTGAAAACTTAGATAAACCTTGTGTACCTTTAGGTACACCTGCAGTTAAGTGTGTCTTGAATTACTATCAATTACACCATTTTAAGCTACACCCCCCATGCACATCGAACATGGAGTTGGTGTAAACACTGTCGTAATTACTTGTTATGATATTTGAGTGACCCACTAATTTATCCATGCTATAATATGTACTGAGACCTGATGCTGCTGCATCACCACTCACCCAACCATATTGCACGGTCATGTTTAAATAACGGCTTTTCAAGCAACAAGCAAGTTAGTTTGCATGTGAGAAAAATGCATCTCAACAGGCATCCTAATTTCATCAGGATTTTTCAAATTTGTTCAGGATATTGTTTCATAATCGTGGTGCTACATAGTCTTGGAAACTTAATCAACTTCATTGCTGAAGAATTCAGATGATTTATAAGATTCGTGTGGACTATCTATCTATCTATCTATCTATCTATCTATCTATCTATCTATCTATCTATCTATCTATCTATCTATCTATCTATCTATCTATCTATCTATCTATCTATCTATCTATCTATCTATCTATCTATCTATCTATCTATCTATCTATCTATCTATCTATCTATCTATCTATCTATCTATCTATCTATCTATCTATCTATCTATCTATCTATCTATCTATCTATCTATATATCTATTTATCTATCTATCAAAATATCAATGTTTTCAACTTCTTTAAAGTCACATAAGGTTGTGGGATGAGGATGAATGTACTTATAGCTGTTACAGATCTTACGAAGTTGAGCTTTTCAACAGGCTGTTGGCTACTTAATTTTTGCAGCTGTGGCAATGGTGGTTTGGCAATGGCGTCAGGTTTATTTTCCTTCCCATCTCCAATTTATTAATTTATTGTTGGTCGTATCAATCATTAATATTAATTTTTGCTCACAATTTGTGTTATATGTTGTGCGTATACAATTTGTTGAAAATACTTAGAATTTCATTTGCGCTCATATTTGTGGTGACTTTGCCAGTTTAAAATGCTTCTGTGTTTATCAAAGCATTGGGATTACTCGGAATAATTTATGTATGGCACTACCATAATTACGTTTTGATAGTTATCTAGTTTCGACTTTCTCTAACTTTTAAATTGCTTGAATTTGGAACATTCAGCGCCTTAATACCCCTCACATTTCCTCATAAGTATCAAAATCATCATATGTATTAATTTATGCTGAGGGAAACTTTCTACAGCAAGCTCCCAAAAACTGAATTCTCGAGCTCTGAGGTGTTCTTTTCGGGTGATGATAAGATTACTTCTCAAGCTTGAGTTTATTACGCTTAAAACGAACGCTCATTTCCCATAATATAACTTGATTTATTTGTCTACATCACTTTTGCTGGCAATATGCTGATGATTTTGTTACAGGAAGGGCTAAAAAGCAGTTACATATGCTTAGGATGCATGGAAATGTAATCATACTTAGAGATAATTTGCTGGTTTTAATTAATCTTGAATTTCTCTGAAATTCGATCAGATGAATGAAGATGTTCATCGTTGTGTATTTAAGCTGTACAATTCTGAGCCATTAAAGGGAGGCTGTTTGTTTGAGAAATCTCCATAATCTAGAGAAATCCAGAAATGATAAATATTTTCTCATTAGGATCTTCAATTTCCGGAAGGGATAAAATGAACAAAATTTTAAATCCAAAATCATTATAATTTTTAAACGTGTGTTTATTTTTGTCTGAATTCATCAATGTATGCAAGAAAACTAAACTTCATTAGATACCTGTCCATCTTTCAAAGAATGTAAAATACGGTGAGGGTGATATTTGGTTTTGCTTCTGCTCGTACTTTTATCTTATCATCATTATCTGTCGTTTTCGTTTCTTCAATGACAAACAGTTTCTTTTTAATGATTTTCGTTTCTTCAATGACAAACAGTTTAGGAGAAATATCATCTCAAGCGCATTACTAAGGTCTATCGGAAAACCAATTCTTACATCACCTAGCAAGATATTTCTCATCATTACGACAGCATCAACATTGTTAACACCTTCTGATCTTTAATAATTCATATTTTGCTGAGGGATTATCATATATTGTAAGGTTCTTCTTGTGTTTACTGAAGCTCTTTGGGTTTTTTTTTGTGCCTCTATTATAAATCTGATTCTTGAAACTTCATACGGCTCTGACTAAACTTTGTGGTAAAATCTACCTCAAAACCATCACGCATATTTGAGAGTATGTGCTTGCATTTGCACTTGTTACGTTATATTCGTGTTTCCTGCAACAGACTCAGACTCAGACTCAGTCTCGACTTTATTCCACCAGCAGAAAATACAGATACAAGTTATACTTAGATGTTACTGATGGGAGACCCTCACTAAGGCAAATATTGCCGCTATCGTGGGAGCCATCCTATAATGAAATTTACAATGCCAGTCAAGCAGAGACGTGATTTTGAAGTTGTAATTGTGAAGCAGTGTGTAAAATTACTATGCACCAGGATGTCCATTAAGCCTCGTTTTCTTTCAAATAGCTTCATTGGTCACTCTATTGTGAACTGTCGCCAGGAAAAAAATTGAACTAACCTATAAGATCTGTTGAACATTTAACTAAATTATGTTTGGCTATAAGTCCAGGAAAGGAGTCGTACACCTCGAGATTCGTTCAGTGCCAACTGCGACTTGAATTGTATTACCCAAACTGAAGTGATATGAATTCTTGAAGCAGTGGTAGATTCATGTTCCTTGTAAAAGGACCTCTCATTCAGCTCGTTGCATGCCTACAATTACATTGTATATAGTGGTCCAAATCAACAGCTTTCCTTCTCGCCAAAAGAGCACCAATGAATGCTGTTTACTTGGTCTACACTGTGGCGCTGAAGGAGTCAGATGAAGCAATTTGATATATCTGTATATTCTGTCAATGACATTGACATGTAAAGGTATTTTACTGCTATTTGGGAAAATCTTGTCTAAATGCCGGTCCTGCTATCAGTCACAATTATTTGAAAGGGTCCTTTATAGATAAAGCATGTGTAAATCGGGGACACAAAAGTTGCCGAAGCCATTTCTGATATTCTGTACTTCTTTGCGCAGTCATTTTAATACCTGAAGGTTCCTTTGTTACTAGTGTGATTATTAAAAATGCTATTGATGCTCTTAAGATATGGTTAAACTAAGACATTCTCCAGTGGCTTGTGTGGATAGTATGAAGCAGTTTTGCAACAGACAAAACAATCTGCATTATAAGTATGCTTGTACATGCAATAAAGTCTATTTTTTCTATGCTGTATTTTTGTCTGCAACAAATTGTTGGTACTATCAGATTCGTGTTGTAAAGGTTAAACTTTTGGGGGGTCAGGTGCATCCTATGATACGTCATGGAAAGCAGAATCCACATTTTAGTCGAGTTCCGATCGAACTACTTTGGGGATATTTCCAACTAGGACTGTGAGGCACACATATCACCCCATAAGGTCACGTTGGTCGTTGAATCAAGAGAACAAATCTTCTTTCAATAATTTATCATCTAAACCTTTCTCTTAATATATTTGGAATAATAATGATGATAATAATAATAATAATAATAATAATAATAATAATAATAATCATCATCATCATCATAATCATCATCATCATCATCATCATCATCATAATAATAATAATAATAATCATAATAATACTAATAATAACTAACAGTCTATTCTAATCTAGACTCAGACGTGATATTTGAGCAGAGAACTGATAGCGAGAATATCATCACAAGTGATGTTTGATGAGAGACCGATGACCGAAATATTACAATTGATGTTTGATGAGAGGACTGATATCCTTAATATCATTACATGATACGGAATGCATTTTTATTACTTTAGCTTCCACCCAAGCGTGCATATGAATCACAATTACAAAGCAACTAAAACATGGTTAATCAGGGGCTTCCTATTGACCTCTTACAAATATCAATATAGAGGATTAATAGGATGCCCCAATGCATTAACCTCAGCATTATTATCTGTTCGACGTAATTGTCGAAAATGACACAAATGATAAGAAAGGTGCCTTTCTGACTTAGCCGTTAAAACTTATTTTCAAATAGAAAATAGTTCAAAGGCTTTGAACTATTTATTGGCATCAGGTCAAGACTTTATGACATGGATACAGCATCCGAAACACACTTGGCATGGCCTACTATTCTGACAGCGCTGCCCATATGGTGATACCAGTCTCTTGACACCAAATCCCTTGACCTTTATAAATCTGAATGTCGATATAATATTTATATTTTCATTTAGGCCTGATCTATTTATTAATACCAAACAATGCTGGACCTCACGAACGTCATTTCGTCAAATTTAAGTCTACATTAAAATGATTGTGTATTTGTATGCACTAACAGTTCAAATTGTTATTATTAATCAGCTATTCTGTATAACTGAACGTGACATGCATAGCTGCTACATGTGGCATCAAAGTATCAATCGCCATAAATTTGCATAACATTATTAACGAAATGATATCATATATGACCATAGATGTAAGCGGTAGCGGCCACCCGAGGTTAAGCATTCATTTTAAGTTATTTTAGAGATACCACCTCCAAAATACCACCTTTATCTTTTATTTTATTCATTTTTTGTCGTTGATGCTATTGTTAAAAAAGAATGACCAGCATCTACTTTTTTGTTCTAATTCGATCTCATTTTTTCCTTCTAACAAAAGTCTTGCAGACCCTAAAGAGAATTAAGCTCAAGCAGGACTGCACAAGTATTTGTTCAAGTTACACTTTTTGTGACATGTCTGTAAACATTTCAGTTATATTAATTCAATTATATATTGTTTACTATTAACATCAACAATATAACAGTCACATTTTTGACCGAACCTTAAAGTTCTGCTTATATTCGTTTTATCTAACAATAAGTGACTAATGAAGAAATACTATTTAACTCTGGCATCGTATTTAACAACTCATTTAAAAACAGCCTTTTCATGTATGATCACGACGAAGATGGTCACATTGAACAAATACAGCATTCCGAATGCTTTACCACTTGAAGATGTCACTACCAAGCTTATTGGATACTTTTAGCATTTTCAGTTCCAATATCAACTCTTCACAGGCGAAACTTACAGAAATAAAAGTTTTTGTCTTTGAACTCCAACAACATTATTTTGAGTTTAGTGCTTTATGTCTACAGGAATACTATGTCAAGGACGATACAGATTTGTTATTGTTGCAACTTGAAAGCTATCAATGTATCGTTCAAGGTCAAAAATGCTCTATCAAAGGGCGGTTGATAATTTATCTCAATGAAAAGCATTACTGCTGCCACAAGTTAACACCTGTTAGACCTACCGTATGAGAAAAGCAATTTGGTGAGGTATCCATACAACTAATGACGAAAAAAACAGTATAATTGGAAATGTAAACAGACCCCAAAGGGATATAACTAAAAAAAATATTATTTATATATTGACGAGTTCTCGAAATTGTAAGAAACCTTCGTAAGATCTAACCTAAGAATTGCAATCTGTGGAGATTTTAACATTGATCTACTATAAATAAGTGAATGTCAAGTGTATCATAATTTTTATTGTATAATGACGCATAGTTTTAGTCCAAAAATAACTTTTCCAATTGGTTTTTTTAAACACAAAAAGCACTGTAATTGACCATGTCGTGTGTAAAATGAATTATTTAACAACAAGCACTACATCTAGGATAACGGTAAAGAGGTTTTTTGAGATCATCAGCCATACTTTATTGTGTTTGATCTGACAAATAAAACTGATAAAGTTTCTAAAATGATCACGATAAAGAATCAAAGTACCACTGATATAACAAATTTTTATAATGGGTTAGAAAACCCCAATCTTTTAAATAGAATCGACCTTAACCCGACTGCCAATCTCAATATTTACTTTTGAAATATTCATACAATAATCGAGGAAGCAAGAGAAAAACACTTATCCATTCCAAACACTATGAAGCATTTTCAAAAACTATGAGCATAAAAAACCTGGCCTAGTATAAATGAAGTTTTATCCAAAACCATGAAAAAAGGATAAATTCTTGAATTCTTCTCAGATAACGGACAACAAATCATTGAGAGACTAACAAATGCCAACAGATTCTACAACTTTTTCACACATATTGGTTCCAGTCTGGCTGGTCAAACAATCCATTCTCCTGCGAATAATTATAAAGATATGGGACCACCCATGTAAACTCTACGTTTATATTTAAACAGGTAGACGCCAGCAATATTGATAAAATGATGAAAAACAAGCTGTGGAATAATTGAAATATCTACAAAGTTACTCAAATTTATAAAAATGTAATTCTTCGACCGATCTCTTTATGTAATTGTCCACCAAATGCTTAACTCGGGATTATTTCCTGATAGCCTAAAAATCACAAAAGCGATTCCAATCTATAAAAAAGATGACAAATCTTTGTTTGCCGCTTCCTGCCTCATATCAGTGATGACTTCTGTCTCTCAAATAATTCAAAAAAAAATAATATTCAACCAGGTCCAAGACTGTTTTCAAGGTAAAAAAAAAAAAACTATTTTAGCCAGTATGGTTTCCGCACTGGTCATTCCACGGAATTCGCAACCTTAGAACTGATAAGATAATGAAAGAAATGGACAAAGGCAAAGCCCCAATTTGCATTTTGTTAGACCTGTCGAAAGCTTTTGATACTATATACCCTCAAATTCTTTTAGAAAAGATTAAATGTTTTGGAATATAAGACATGCCTTCAAAATCGTGCAAAAGTTATATGAGTAATCGATAACAGTCTGTCAAGATTGATAATAGTAAGTCTAGCCTACTACATGTACCTACTGGTGTGCCACAAGGCTCTATTTTAGGACGGCTCTTGCTCATCATATGAATCAATGATATTGCACATGTTAACAAACTTTTAAATTGATAATGTATGTAGACGATTCAACTCTTTCTACAGCACTCAATTCCTTTAACATCAATATCAATTCTGATATGAGATGATATTAACTCTGAGCTCACAAATATAACCGATTGGCTAAATGCATTACCAAAACAAAATTCATGGTATTTCATCAGCCTTAAAAATTTTAATGCCTGAAATCAATATGAAAAAATATTTCTGTGGATCACATTTATGCTTTTAACTTTCTATGCATTACAATCGAAAAATAACTAAATTGAATGTCCATGTGGACAAACTAGCAACTAAAATGCCAAGGTCCCTCGGAATTCTAAATAAACAATTATATCGCCACAAAGTGTGCAAACCAAAATTTGCAATTCCTTTATTACTATTTTATTTATTATATATTATTTCTTTTCAATAATGGAATTTTGTTATGGGGCTATATATCAATTAAGATTGAGAAGCTAAAAAAGCAGTGCAAATTATACCATGCAAGAAATATAATGGACTACAGATCCGTTATTTAAAAAACCTCAAATTACTTAAATTATGGGATATCTGCACTGTTTCTAAACTTAAATTTTATCATACGTGAATTAGACCCTTCCAGATAAAGTTAAAAATTTACTGTTTCTACTCAATAAAAATATACACATATTCACTACGAGACAAGCAAATAACATGTATGTACCTAGATGCCAACAAGGTTATACCAAACTCTGTCTTCAATTTGATATACCTGATACCATAAATAGAGCTCTTGTGAACAGTCGTGAAAAAATTATGTACTCACAGTCTGATTGGATTAGCCAATTATGTTAAAAATGTTTATTTAGAACACTATCAAGAAGTATTTGTCATTACGAACTGTTATGTTTGTGCTAACAATGGACAGATAACTTATGTTTTAAAAAAAGAAAAAAACTCCGTCAGAGGATGTATTATACGTTTTGTGTGACTTGACATGTCACTGTTATTGTGGGTATGTTCTTCTATGTATAATCTCTATCCCTGTATCATAACCTGTTTTCTTATTTAGGGTGACTTCCATGATAGCTACAATTGATTTGTCTCAATATGAGTCTCCCTGACCCTACCATTGTTATTTACTTGTATATACTGTCTAAAACTATATTGTGGTCTAAAAAACTTTTAAACGTGGAGTTCTGTTGTTTTTAAACGTCTTTAAGGCAGTAAAAGATATCTTGCGACTTATACAAGGGTTCTTTTTACAACCAGACAAATTCCATACGACCTAAGAGACTTTAAGACACCTGTTTCAAATGCATAGCCAAACTGTAAAGTGTGGCTTTTGGTCATAGTCTGTTTGCAGGGTGGTATTTTCCTAAGAAACCCCAGATGGCGTTAAAAACCTTGATATTTTAGAATTGGAAAAAAATCTTTAAAAATCAGTAACTTCTTACATCATTAGATAAAAGCTTGCAATGTGATTAAAAGTTTTGACTCTTTTTAATCTTGTTAGATCGTACCTACCCCCATAAAGCTTTTTCTATTCATTGAATCTCTTTGCCTTCATATATAACATCTCGGTGTACTCCTCTGTCGCTCGTTTCGTGTTACCAGCTTTGGGCTTATGTTGAATGTTTGAAAAACTGATACATAATAAATCATATCTAACTACTTCCCTATCTATCACTTTTACATCTATCTACCTACCTGCCTCTCTCTCTCTCTCTCTCTCTCTCTCTCTCTCTCTCTCTCTCCCTCTATCTATCTGTATATATATTTATATATATATATATATATAAAAGACATATTTAAATGGTCCCTTTTACCCAGACTTGTTCAATTTGTCGGTCCATGACTAAGGCCTAGAAGCTTTCTAACAGTTGCAGTGGCAAACGTTCCTAAACTGTAATTGTAAGAAGACGAGATTCGGCAGTGACTTAAAATCGTTTTTCCCATGAATATTGTGCAAAATAAATACAGGAAAAGACAAACTATGGGTAATTGTAGATATAAGACGTTGTGGATTTTATGTAAAGGCCATTTACAGGACAATTAAGTCTTAATGAGACCATTAAAAACGTGATAAGATGTTGCTAATTTTTATCCACTTGAATGCATAGCTCAGGATTCCTCACTTATGAATACTTAAGCAATAGACTTCATTTGCAGTAAGTCTACTAGCTAACAGCCTGCAGAGGTTGACAAGCATTTGTACCATGCAACACGTTATTGTAAATGAAACTCATTGCTTATATTTTTCCCTTTGATTTACTCTAAAAGGTTGAAAATTTTGGTGAATGACCGCTCATTTTGATGATGTTAAACTGTATCACTAAGTATGGTAAACAGAAAAGCACGGCAGTCACGAAAAACCGTCCACTAATTTATTCAAAGTTTAAATTTTTCGTCATCACAAATAATGTATAAACCAAACGTTTATACTTTCAGCATTTATTGATCAACAAGAAAAGTTACCAGGTGGCGTGCGGGTTTTATGAAGTCAAGGCCGGAAGTCACCACAAAAATGGTTAGAGTCCTATGAACCTTTGGACTGCAGTGATCAAATGCCGTATACAAACATGGCCGCTTCCATGAACCGTTTAGGCCATATAGTTGTTTTCTCTACAGAATTTGTGGAAAATGCACTTAGATAAATTTGCATAACACGTGCGTTCCCTCTTAACAATAACCTTATGGTTATTTTACAATATGGACAACGTGGTGAGCATTTTTATTTGCTTTTAATTGATCGATTTTGATGCCAGAAGTTGTGGGAAGTTGGTAAGATGCGAAAGATCCACAACTTCTAACTGTTCGCAAAAAAAAAACACCGGCAAACCAGTAGGAGCCCATGAAAGGTTCTTGGACTATGTGTGGGAGAATAGCGCGCCTTTTGACTCTCAGAAAACAAACCTATCTCTAAAAGTGGGCGTTAACCTCGGAAAGTAATGGTAAATATGATAACAATTGTTAGCATGTTCTGGCTTGTAGAGCCATGGGAAAATAAAAATAGTACCACCAATCATTGCTCATCGTGAAGAAGCCCGTGTGGTTATGCATAGATAGACTGCTTGATTGTTACTATTCCCCTAATGCTAAAAACCAAAAAATACATAAATATTAATTCAACCTCTCCTAAACGAAGCATCGTCTCCTGTGTAATAATAGTCCAGAAAGTCAGTAGAGGATTGTCATTATAGCGCAGTAACTACATTTACTTGAGGGTCAAATGTACTTGTACATATCTGCCACAATTGGCGGTGACCTGACGGAAACTGTTGTTTAAACTGTCTATTCCCAACGTTACCTACTCAGAGGAGCGCGAGATGACATGGCTATTGCCTGAGGTTTGTTAGTAGCATCAAAATGCCGAGTTGTGTGGTGGGGTCGTGCCCATCTCCTTTTTACTGTGGCGACCAGAGAGACCAGATACCGATTGTTGCCTCCAGTGCAAATTACATATAAATTTGGAATGACACACACACAGAATTAAGAAAACCAGAAAAAAAATGTGATTCCCACATTCTAAATGGCCATCAAAATGTTTCTGAGAGCACTGACATTCTACATGCTGCTGCCGTGAATATAGACATTAGCAAAAATTTGTTGACTGTGCCGGCAGGCTTTCAAAATTTTCTGTCATTTTTTCTAAGAAAGTAAAATTCTCTTTACAAGGACCAGCAGTGGAACCGTTGATTAAAATCTAAAAGTCTTGATACTTGAATTAAAGGTTTTTGAATGATGAAGTTGAATCTGGTACCAATATGATAATGATTAAATTGAGCAGGCAGTTTCTCGGGATAAGCAGGCAAAGTGTTAACTTGACATGTGTGAAGCGATATTTGATCTTGCGATGTAGTCCCCCACACGTTATTACAAGTAGGAACCAATTCTAAGGGCTGGTTGCCAAGCAATATGCATAACCACCATTAAAGGATACCAATGCACATTATCTTATGTGATTATAAGTAATTTGGCTCCTTCTTAGGAGGTGCTAACCTCTGACATTCAGCGAATGCCCTGTATAGTCTTCTGCAGTTAAAACCTAAAACCCGCCTTGTACTGTAATGCATGCTGCATTATAATGTAAGGTTACTTTCAGGTTTAGATACAATATGTGCTCTTAAAAAATTTAAATAGTGTATTTATAACCTTTTGATGTTTTCTTCCATGCTTTACCCAACCTGCCACGCATAACAAGTCAGATCATTACATCTCTGAAGACATATGCTTATTATTCAAAAACATATGTGTGTTTCTAAGAGTGGAATGTTAATAATTAACCTTTTATTGCTAAAAAAGCCAGACTTCTACTTGTCGTTCATAGTATGTTTAACCTGTACATTGAATGTGTCTGTTCCTGATTTCCCACTTTTGAGCTGTCTTTTGTATTCGAATTTTCATCTTTATGACATTGTAAAAGATGTGAGAAAACCTATCAAGCTGATGTATCCTGTTGGTGAGCAATATTCCATATTGCATTGTGTGTGTATAATGTGCAACACGGACCAGGAAAGCTTTTGATGTAACCTTTCTTATAGATGCTGGCAAGAGAAATGTAGACTGAATGCATGGGTTGTAGCTAGATTAAGCTATTGAGGCTGAGGGAAAAATAAGTGTCCGTACTTCAAAGAGAGCGGCTCAAAGTGTTTTGTTGGCATGAAAATGTATGAAATCCAAGTGAGCCTGGAAGGGACGTGGGCTCCAAAAGAAGGCCTGAGAATGTAATTCAAAGCCAAAAGACAGAAACACGTTGTGACGACTGACAGTTCCAGGTATACTGGGCTGCATATATCATATCATAAACCCACATCCGTATTCTATATGCTTTTATATGTCATTTTCCACTGATGGTATTGGTTACATACTTAAAGGATATAGGCCAGCTAATCATCCAAAATGCTAAGATACGAAAAAAGTCCTCTGCTTGACTTTACAATGTTCGGTTGGCCTGTGTCCTATACGTAAGCTATATCATCGATGAAAAATGATGCGTATAATCCTGCAAAATATGATTGTAGGTTTAAACCTAAACTATACAGACTTAAATAATAAGAACTGTAAGCTGTGTCAACAACCTTTGTCGCTTGGAGTTACAATACATTTTATTCAGGTGCCACGTGTGTTACTCTCAACCACGAGACTAGCGGTTCTGCCATCAAACAAGACTGACACTGCAAGGGTTACAGAAGAATTCAGTGACTAAGAGTCGAGTACCAGCAGGTCATTCACCCAACAATAGAACATGTGAGACAAAACAAGCCAAGCCTTAAGGCGTGGTAAATGGCAAGGGTTTCACCAGGACATGTAGGACGTTCCGAGAAAGAGATTGCTTGTCAGCAGGATCCGACTTTATGAGATTTGTGTTGTAATGCCGGGTCTTGCCCTACATAACTGCCCTCAGTAGGCATGATGAACATTGAACAGCACCAGGGCTCGCGGAAATTAAATTCCTTAATATACCAATGAAAACAAGTAATGACGCAATACAGTTAAACCTCCCAATTAAGACCACCCCAAAAAACTGAAAATATGGTTTTACTTCAGGATAGAATTAAATGAAGGGATAAACAAAAGCAGACAGCAAATTGGTGGTCTTTATATAAAATGACCTCTTTATGAAGGTACTGTTAATTGCAACTACTACTCTGTGTTTATTTCAGGGCAATAAATGCTCTGTTTGTATTCTTCAACACTAGGGACTGACACAAACGTGTACTCCACCAAACGCCATGAGTGCTTATTCCAGTAAGCAAAAGTTTTTTCTGGATAGGTGTCAATCATGCAGTACACGTCTATTTAGTGGGAAATAGAACATAATTTGCATTTACTCTTTTAATGACTTTGTGCTTGATGTGTTATTCTATTATTCACCTGGTTATTACATTGCAAAACTCAATGAAAACCAGAAAAAATAAGGCCACATATAGTAAAGCTAAAGTAAATTCTCACCAATTTCCAAGAGAACCAAGGCAGTAAAACAAAAGGTTAAAATAGTACAAATATAGCGTACTTGCAAAGATTATAGAAAACAAGAGGCTTCTGATAAAAATCAGGACCACAAGGCCATTTCTTTTTAAAATTATACAATTTAAAGGCGACCGGCCTTGCTATCGTGAAGGTTTTTGTTAATTTTCACAAAACTGGTGAACACAATTTCTGAGAGAAAATTAAGATTTTTCTAGGCCTGGGCACAACCAAACAATTTGGTGGAGATGCGGTCAGGGCATCAACATCATTATGTTTCGGGGGGTTCCAGTTTAGGACTGAACTACAAATATATGAGTTCGTGTTAATACACTATTTAGCCAATACTCGCAAGATCCTGACAGGCTCTTACAATGCTGGGCTCATTCATTTTATGAACGAGGAAACGGACTGAAACTGGGTATGCAGGCATTTGATATCTGCGCACCATGGCCGCTTCAGGGAAAAAGGTAGAAGTATTTCTTAGCATTGGGCTCTGTGTTTCACCAGTACTCCACCATCACTGGCACTGTTTTGAAGAGAGTATGTACTTGTACTGTTTTGAAGTATGTTCTTGCTACTGGTTTAGTTTTAAAGCAAGTATATACTTGTTATTGGCACTATTTTGAAGCAAATATTTACTCGTTTCTGGTTCTGTTTTGGAGCTGGTAGGTACTTGTTACTGGTTCAATTTTGCAGCAGGTAGGTGCTTGATACTGGCACTGTTTTGAAGCAAGTATGTACTTCTAACTGGTTCATTTTTGAAGGAGGTGTGTACTTGTACCTGATACTGTGTTGAAGCAAGTATGTACTTATTACTGGTTCTCTTTTGGAGTGTATATGTACTTGTGCCTGGTACTGTGTTGAAATACGTATGCAGCTGTCACTGGTTCTGTTTTGAAGTAACTTTGTACTTTTTGCTGGTTCTGTTTTGAAGCAAGTATGAACTTGTTATTGGTTCTTTTTTGAAGCAGGCGTGTACTTGCTACTAGTACTGTATTGAAGCAGGTGTATACTTGTTACTGGTTCTGTTTTGAAGCATGTATGCACTTGTTTATTGTACCGTTTTGAAATATGTATGTAATTGTTATTGGTTTTGTTCTGCTGCAGTTATATGATTTTTTTGGTACCGGTGTGAAGCAGGTAGATATTTGCTACTGGCATTGTTTTGAAGCAATTATGTCCTTGTTACTGGTATCGTTTTCAAGCTAGTATGCACTTGCTACTGGCACTGTTTTGAAGCAACCTCGTATTGTTACTTGTTCTGTTTTGAAGCAGGTATATACTTGATGCTGGATTGTTTTGAACAGGTGTGTACTTGTTTCTGGTACTGTTTTGAACCAAGTGTGTATTTGTTACTGGTACTGTTTTGCAGCACGTATGTCTTTTAACTGTATTGTTGTGACGCAATTATGTCTTTGTTGCTGGTATTGTTTTCAAGCTAGTATGGACTTGCTACTGGTACTGTTTTGAAGCAACTATGTACTTGTTACTGGTACTGTTATGAAGCAGGTATGTACTTGTTACTGTTGTGAAGCAGGTATGTACTTCTTACTGGTACTGTTTTGAGGCAGGCATATACTCGCTATTTTTCATACAGTGATGTACTGTTAAAGCTGTCATGCTAACTTTTAGGATTATCCAAGTTTGGTATATTGACTTGAAATTTAGACAATTCAATTTTTGATCATCATTGATTACAAATTTAGAAGAAAATCGTCCCTTAAACTCATGCTTGTAGTTAATTTGCATCATCCGTTCACATATATATAACCGTAATTCTGATGAACAATAATGTCAATTATCTCACCTCCATTGAGTCTTGGTTTCTAGACTGGTTGGTTATTTTTCATTATTTGAAAACTAACGCTATGCTATTTTCGCAGGAAAAACTGGTACACTCTTGACATGAAGACATTAGAAACAACACACACACACACACACACACACAGATATATATATATATATATATATATATATATATATATATATATATATATATATATATATATATATATATATATATATATATATATATATATATATATATATATATATACCTGAATCATTCTACCTTTAATGGAATATGGTTGTGTTTCCCGGCATGGGTCTACTCACGGAGATGCATTTAGGCTACAGCGTTTTCAGTTAGCTGCTCGCATCATCTGTGATAGCATGCGTAGCACATCAAATGATAATTACGTGAAGAACCCGATCTTACACCATTGGTTAAATGTACAGAAATGTGAAAACTAATACAAATATATAAGATTAATAAATTACTTTGGGGCAGTATGGAACTGCATGACTGCCTACTTGACATATGTGTTTCTGACACCCCAATGTGTCTATGCAGTCAAGCCAACAAAACCATTTGGCATCACATTTTGTGTGTCTCTATCATACCATTCAGATGGATCGCCTACACAGGATTGTAACGAACTGTGCTCATTTGAGCCTCGAGACAATTGTGTTTGGTGCTGCAAATTGCAATTTTGAAAATAACAAAACAATATTCTTGTGTCTCCGTGATTTATTTGAAAAACTGGTTGGTAAATATAGCTTATTATAAGATTATGTAATACTGTAGCAGCCCCACTGTCTGCCAGTGACGTTGTTCGTGCCCTACTTCTACCTGTAGACCTGTGCCCTGCTTACCTCCCTACACTGTGAAGTCCACCATGTATTGACGCCAGATGAATATTCGCCTCAGAGAGCAGAGCATCAGGTCTCGTGTTGTTCCGTCTGCCCTGTTAAACCCGTCCCTTCTCTGCAAAAGGGGTTAATATGGAGTGTTGCTCTTGTCCCCAATTATTTTCTGCAGAATACGGTATGTTTAAGGTAAAGGATGTATCATTTATATTGATTGGCTTAAATTGAATATAGTGTAAGCAAAAGGATATAGGAGTTAGTCCATACAAAAGAAATATTTATGCAAATTCGATTTCTATAATGACAAGAGCTCACTTAACATACTATTCAGAAGAAAAGATCAATTTGCATTTTAAATTTGTCCACCCCAAGAAGGGGGGGACTACGTTTCCGTCAATCCGTCTGTTCATCCCCAATTTGTTTGTGGACACGATATCTCGAGACAAGCTGGCAACCTGAACTTAATTTTTATAGAACAAACTAAGGGCCAAAATTCAATTACGCCTTGTGGTAAATTCTATTGTACCTGGTGTTGTATTCTATTGTGCCTGATGTTATATTATCTAATGCAATAATGCCAGGGCTGCGCATTTGACATGTGGTTTACTTACAAAGCCGATGCAATTCACACCTGTCTATTTCAATAGCTCTACAAACTCCTAGCTGGAGGGCTTGGTATAAAATAAGAATTTTATTTGGTATTTGAACCAGCTGAAGCTATACCATCAGAATGGACATCGCTCCAGCAATGTTTTCTTGAAATATGGAGAAAGATATGGACCATGTACAGGATCTGTTTCTGTGGATACGGTTTTGAATCAATTGATCGCCTAACTTGCTGCTTGACAGAAAGATTAAGGTAGCGTCGGTAAACCTAATTTGGACTGCAAACATCACTCCTGCCAATTTTTTTTTTTTTTTAAATTCGGAAGATTAGGCTGTCATCTGTAATGTGACCAAAAATCGAGTTTAAAAAACGTCTACTTTTATGCGAAATTTGAGCTCAAAATGTTCTAAGTTTCAACCCTTCACCCACGCGGATCGATGTTTGTTATGGTATGCAAATAGCCTTGTCAATCAGACTTAGCACCGTGACGTAATCAGGTCAAACCCGCTGAATTCGAGTGAACAGGAGAAGACCAACATGTCGGTATCAACATCACAGCAAGTACTACAAACGCACAACAATTGCACGGGCAATACAACATGGGTAAAGCTGAAAAAGATAAGCGAAGCACCCATAAGGCCGTTAATTATGATGGAGAGGATGTTGTTACTAGCAAAGCAAGGGTCACAGAAGAAATGAGTGTTGCTGGGTGAGTGACTTTGGCTTCTGATCGTAACTTCGTAAGCGGCAAGTTAGTCTTGCGATTAAATTGAGGCAAGGTTTGAATTGACTAATACCTATTTATCGGCAAAATGGCTATACATTGTAACTTTTCTGTGTGAAATTTTATCATAAATAATTTGACCAAAAAAAAAAAACCTTGCAGGCACCAGACTTTCGTTCAGATCTGAACTTTTTCGATGGCGCAATACAAATAACCATGGAAACCCCTATTATCACTCGGCACCTCCGTGCACTCGGAAACCCTTTGCCGACGGACCGGGCAACTGGAAAATGTAAAGTATTTGGTGTTTTAATGCTACAAAGTCATACATTTCATGCAGGCTTGTTGAACTGCGTGAGTAAGTGTCACGTAAACTGCGGCCGTTGGAACCTATACCTACGAGTACGAATCAAGACGGAGATCTGAGGTAGTAATGGCAATGCTGACCGGTAATGGGAATGTGGTTTCAGGTGTATTTCGATACATGTATGTGTTTTGTGCAAACTTTTGTGGTGATCCATTATCAAGAGTCCTCAGTAAACAATTTGTGTGCTTTTTGCAGGTACAGTGCAGAGGTGTTTTTCAACCAGCTGGTCATGTCTATCACCGCCATGAAAATGAAGAACAAGACCCACAAACAAATACGGTGGTTGCACTACTGTTCATGGGCCTACATAAGCTGAAGGTACGAGTTTCCTTTTTCAGACAACTACTCAGTAATAACAAACAAGTATCAATATCGTCCAGTGCCAGTGAGAGGAAAAGACAAAGACAGAGACATGTGTTTCAGCTTCAATACACAACCAAAAATTTATTATTATTATTATTATTATTATTATTATTATTATTATTATTATTATTATTATTATTATTATTATTATTATTATTATTATTATATTGTAATTTGCCTAATGGGTTTCAAATTTGAAATAACAGGTTCATTACAAATTATCATTGTTTTATTATGACAACATCCTTATAATATTTCAGTATCTTTACATATATTATAAGATTTTAATATCTTCACATATATCCAATTTAAAAGGCCTGGTATTCATGTCAACCTCCCTGATCGTGGGATTGAAGAAATTATGCAACAAATCAACGCAGGCACTTTCAAGATTTTTAAATTTTATGCATGCACATGAAAAAAAATCAATTATATAATTCTGTATTCATTATTTATTTAATGTCAATGTCCTCATAATATTTCATTATCTTTATATATATCCAGGTATTCATGTCAAATTTTCTGATCATGGGATTGAAAAAAAGTATGCAACAATCAGTCCTGGCACAATTTTATGCTTTTTAATTTTTACACAATGCATACGAAATAAATTAATAATATAATTCATTATGCATTTTCAGGATCAGGAAATAGGACCTGCAGAGTGCCAATTCACCTTTCCGCCATGTGTCCTTGCGCTGATAAGAACCATGCTACCCAACCAAGTCAAAGGGGAAATCTGGCCAGGAACATACGAGGTTTCCATAGAAGAGTTTTGTCGTGCCATTATGACTGTTTAGAAAATGGACATGTGAAATATGGACTACTGGTGTAGACAAAGCTTGATGAGGCTTTTGGTTGATGTTTATTGCTTGTGGATTGGTAGAAAATTTCGAACACTTTCAACTCGGCTGAAGGAGATGGACAGGTGAAAGCGGATAAATGAGTGTTGTATATATTGTCAAAAAACTTGTTTGTTGTACAAAATTAAAAATGTTGTTGTTATATCCTTGCATTTATCAGATTCTATATCAAAATTGTCATAACACTTTACCACAAATTTTACATGAAGAAAACCTACTAACAGTTTGGTGAAAAGGGGAAAATAGCATATCTGGGCAGTTTTGTTGTGGTGCCAAAACTTATGCCTACATTGAAATTTTATCATTGACCCTGATATACAGTTCACTGAAAAAATGTAATTATGAAATGGTCGTAACCAATGATTGGTACGGAACTACTTGTACAATATACCATATTGTTCCTAACTGGCCTTTTGGGGGGGGGGGGGGGGCATTTTATCCTATAGATGTCGATGAGGAAAACACCAGGCCACCAAGCTGTTTTTACATTAAAAACATGACAACAAAAACGACTATTTGTTGAAATCCCATTCTTTTTTATACAAATATATACAGGTAGTGCACTGTTTCAAGACCATAGGGTCCTGGTCTGAAAGCTGCACCGTTAAAAAACGTCAATTATTGTCTCCTTTGGCAGCGACACCGGAAATCTTATTTTTCAAGTCTGCCAGACTGCAATGTCCAATGTTTCGACTGTGACAGCACACAAATTTATGGTTCAACAGTCCACTTTTTAGTTTTGCACTGGATATGAAACTTGACATATTTATTAAGAATCATGGGGTCCCGGGTCGGGATCTGCACTATGACAAAAATGTCAACAAAACAAAAACAAAAAAAAAAAACAAGGTCAATTATTGTCGCATTTGGCAGAAACACTGGAAATCTTATTCTAACAAAGTCCAAAAAAACTAGGACTGACTTTTACGTAATGTCCAATGTTGCCACTTTGATGGCATTCAAATTTATTGCTCAACAGTCGACTCATTACTTTTTGCGCTTGATATGAGACTGTTTTCTTTTTTCACTTGGACCCCTGCATGTGTAACTTTACATGAAATATAGTCCATTTGTTTCACATGGGTTGTACACATCTACTCCTCCTGAGTTGGACATTCTTTCGGGTGTCCCTATCGTCCACACCACATGATGTAATGCTTTATTGGCGTTTTGTGCAGCTCCCAGTGAACAAGACCCCACAAGCTCTTTGTCTGTCACTTGTGTCCGTGTGGTGAACAGCGGTCGCATTGATTCCACTACCGCTGGAGCTCGTGGCTGTGCTGGTGGCCTGAAAATAAAATTTAGCTATTTTGAAATGAAGATTACCATATTACCTCTATTTTGCTCCCTCCACAATAATCACTGGTACAAGTGGCTGTAATATTTATCATATATGCTTATTCTCTTGTTGAAAAAAAAAAAAAACAAACAACAAACCAAGGACACTTTGGTACCTATTTGTGACAGCATTATGAAGGCATAACAAAAGCCATGAACACAATGGAAGCTATGAAATGCCAAGGTTAACATCTGACAGTGTTTGTATATGAACCATACCAGCAAAACAAAGGCAGAACGCACCTGCATTGTGTTTGCATCCTTTGATACTCCCATACCATTAATCCCCCATTATGCCCCATACAGTAACCGCTGATGAAGGTTCTCTCTTTCAGAATTTCAATGTTTGTATAACAGTAAAAGAATCCAGCACTATCTTCAGGACAATTATATATGATGGCCCATGTTATATACAACTATCTGAAACCTTTTGCCCAAATTGAGTAATTGGTAATTAGAATCTTGTAAAAAAAAAAAAAAAAAAAAAAAAAAAAAACCTACTTACCGGTAGCTGTTTGTCCCTAAAGTTTGGTCAACTTGGAATTTGCACCAGCTTGTAGGGCCTGTTGGACACTAGCTGGTCTTGTGAGGGTGGGTCGTCACAGTGGCCCAGCATGGCCCATGTATCCTTTGAAATCCGGTACTGGATCCCCAGCGTTGTCAATAAACTCGCAATCCGACGGATCTGGTCGCCCCTCGGTATGCCACTCGCCTTCTCCGGCAACGTCTGCCGTGTCTGCCTGGTCACTGACAACTGTCCCGGTCGAAACGTCCGCAAATTTGCGTCCCGTTGCAATTGATGTACTCCTTGCGGTATAACTAGCTTCACTATCAATCTCCCTCTGGTTCTCAACCCGCTATCTAGCAATTCTGTCCAGCGAAGAAGTTTCCCATTTTTTTTTCTCCTTCCTTGACCGTCACATGGTTTTCGCGTTGAAATTTGGTCAGGTCGTACAAAGTTGTACAAAACTTTCCGAAACACTGAAGCACTGCCATCGTGTTAATAAAGCCATTCGCTTCTTTGATCTGTTGTATGAGTCGGAAGCGATGCCAGATTTGCTGGTCCCCAATGTTTGATCCAACATATGAGCAGTGAGCGATGTCATATTTGTAAACTTGTCAAACAAACTGTAAAACCGCGTGTTGTTGTTTGTCCCGGCTCTTGTCTCACGGGTGCGCTTTTTCCGAATTTTTATAGCACATATGAAATCTAGAGATCGTGGCAAAAATGAATATATATAGTTTCATGGGTGTAAAAATATTATCCTTGACAGAAGAGCGGGTTAAAGACCGCAGCGGTATACACGCGGAGGTTTACCGACGCTACCTTAAGTGTCCGTTGTTTCCGGGCGTACTGTAAATATGACAAGCTAGGTTTGGGCGTAGTCTGCGCTTATTAATTCTTTTCTAGTTTGAATCAGAATAATCAAAAGCTTTATAGTTCGGTTTAATCCACATCACTCATTCAAAGTGGTCTTTGTCACCGGTACATTAAATTATAAATGTTGAAGCAGACGATTTTTTACATACTTGCACTTTTCGCAGGTTTAAGTAGGAAAAGATAAATGTCCTCTATTTCTGATAAATATTAACGCACCAACCAAATGATCAGCGCACACCCAGCAATGTGGAATGTATCAGTATACATAATTTTATCCCATTTTTGATAGAATCCTTGGCTTCTGATTGGTGAATAGCTACGGTACACTCTTTGCATTGTCCTTATTTGTGCATTAATTACTGCAAAGGTGAAATACAGCGCGATTCCTGAAACTGACCGGGGAATACAGCGGTATTCTCGTAACTGGCCGGGGAATACAGCGGTATTCTCGCTGTATCTCCCTATCTGGTTAGTGCATCGATCAGCCACCAGAAGTCTCTGTCATGCCATACAAGCCTTGACGCGCTGCAGACGACAACATGATGGCGGACTGTGAAGTGAACTGCAGCAGCAGCGGGTCGAACATGTGTATTTTTTGGGCATGAAATTACATCATCAAAAATGGGATAAAATCGTCATTCACTGTTTTAGTGTGAAATACAGGAAGTATCTCCCCCAAGACAGCTGTATTACCCTCGGCTTCGCCTCGGGTAATACAGCTGTCTTTGGGGGAGATATACTTCCTGTATTTCACACTAAAACAGTGAATAACTAATAGTATGTGCTCAAAATAGGTTTATGTAAATTTTATTTCGACAAGATTGTCGAAATCAGGAAAGTATCATCATATGCAATAGTCCTTCTTTGAAAGCCTTCTTTTGGGAGATCACCTATTTTTTGTGACCATGTCACTGTGCAAAAGCACCTTTTAATGATTATTTACCTCTTTTGAGAGACCCCTGTGACCACCGAAAATGACTCCTGATAATCTAATTGACTTACACTGACACTCTGTATGCATGACCTGCAGTTTTTCTTTGTGCATGTCGCTTATAGTGATGCACAGTACCATATGGCAAGCCAAAACTCTGAATATTCACAAATGAAGGTATCCATTTTTCTAAATACAGATATCGGCTTTTTAATACGTTTATTGCGTTTTTGTAATGCGTTTTCTATTTCAGCCGGGCGACTGGTGCCAAAGGTTGCAGGTTTGAGTCCCGCTCGTTCCGAACATACAATATACTTATATCTGCATTTAAATACAGATATCTGTATTTCTAAATGCAGATATATGTAATTCTGATACAGATATCTGTATTCTCAGATATCTGTATATTTAATTCAGGTATCTGTATATCCAGTCTAATTCAGATATCTGTATTTCTAATTCAGATATATGTGGAAAAATCTCCAACTGTGTTGCCACGTGGTGAAAGTGCAATTAATGATGGGTCCCTATAGGTCTCCTGTATCCCCATTGTGTAATTTTAGGCCTACAAAATTAATCCCATCCCATTTCCTTTTCTCCTTGAAATCATAGTTCAACTTTGTGGTATTTCACCAAAATTTCTATAAAGAAGTGTTTGAGGCAAGTCCTCACAAAATAAGGTGCCGTAAACTAAGTTTATTACAACTGGTAAATCAAATCTTAAACTACGCATGGTTACATGTACACCTATTTAGCAATGAGATTTTAGTTTTGCCGAGAATCATGCCTGTGTTCTTGATTTAAAACAAAGGAGATTTTGTGAAAGTTTACAGGTTGTTGGTCATGTACATTTTTACAGTAAAATTTATGTTTAGAGATAGTAGCAATGTACAATTACTGCAAAATCATGTTAACATTGTTATTATTGATATTCACAATTATATACACTTTTACTGTGTATAAAGTCTGATAAAATCAAATCAAGCAAATTAATTCCGTCATTTTGTTACACGTAGTTCATGTTGGGAATATGTCCATGCTGGGAACATGATGATGATGATGATGATGATGATGATGATGATGATGATGATGATGATGATGATGATTCAAGACGCCCTCCTACGTGGCAAATTGGTCACCATGAAACCTACTCCATAGAGTTGTTATCTTGTGTAATAGAACGCATTAATACCCCAGCCCCAGGCTGTCCAGGGCATCCATCGTCATATAGTTTAATTCCAGTTCAACGGAGATCGAATATATGTATGATCAGTGCCGTAGGTGCCGTAGCTGGAGCTCACAATACCCTAGAACTGGTCTTGGGCCTCTGGACTACATGTATGCGCGACCTGGACGTTCCGTCCAATATCAAGTAGTCCATAGGCCAGCTACCAGGTCCAATGATACCACCGGCCCAGAACCATGCATATGGGAATATGTGATCTGATGTGGCCCCAAATCCAATGTTGTGATTTGCATAGCCCGGTTTGGGTTGGACGCTCTTTGGTCTCACGTGGTGAAATCAATCCATAGATCTGCAGCAGTTTCGCACAAGACAGCATTTATTGCTCTCTAGCTTGTGTTGTTGAAATAGATATATCTGTACTCAAGGAGACATCTTTTTGATATCAAGAATGACTTTGGGGTAACAAGAAATAGTTTTTGATATCAAGCAATGAATTCTTGATATCAAAAATTCGACTTTTTAATATCAAGAATTCCATTGTTGATATCATGAAACACAAGATAAATAGCAAAATGGCATCCCTTATTATCTGTACAGATGCCTATATTTCCAGTCTAATTCTGATATCTGAATTAGAAGTACAGATATCTCTACTCTAAATTGAGATATCTGAATAACTGATGCAGATACCTGAATTAGAAATACAGATATCTTTATTTGTGAATATTTGCAGGTTTGGCTTGCCATAGTAACAGAAGTATGCTAATAATCTGCACTTATCACTTAAAGTGATAGGCATCTCGTGAAGATATTGTGTAACTATCACGTACCGTGATATTTTGCATGTGTCACTTTAAATGATACTCTATCCATATGACCAACGCAATACTCTTTACATGTAACTATCATTGATAGTCTGCACATATGACTAACATTGATAGTCTGTGCATATGACTAACATTGATAGTCTGCACATATGACTAACATTGATAGTCTGCACATATGACTAACACTGATAGTCTGCACATATGACTAACATTGATAGTCTGCACATATGACTAACATTGATAGTCTGTGCATCTGACTTAAAGGGATACTTTGTACGTATAAGCGACCACCACTGCACATTGTTGCAAGGACAATTTAGTCTGTGCACAAGGTAAAACAACGGGTGAGCCCTGACCGCGGGGGTTTAAAGCCTTAGTTGTCCGCATGACGCAAAGGGCACGGGATACATGTTGCCCCCATTCATTACTTCTTCACCTTCGGAAAAATACCCCCACGAAGCTACGTGGACATTTACCATCAATCTTTCTTTTTAATATACAAATGTAACTGGAACTGGATTGTCAAGGGGGTCCACAAATTGGCACGGGATTACAGAAATATTCGCCCCTACCTATAACCACAAACGTCGTAGATGGAGGTTTTGACTTTAATACTTAACACAAGAGTTCCGTCCTAACGCATAAACATGTGACTGAAAGACTATCTGAAGTAAAATGGGTGCAAATTAAGCCTTGCAAAACCTGAAGTTGCAGTAAGCCATTTTTTTTTACTTTATACCAGTGGCCACATATTTAATGCAGAATCAAATTGAGATTTAATTACAACTACACTGTACTTTTAAAATTCTTCACGCAAATGGCCACAATAGTTTAAGCCTGTCGGTGGTCTTTGGTCCACCTTTTTCATCCGCCGCCGACAGCTTCTACGACATCCACTTCCTGTACTCGATTGTACAAACTCAGTAATATTATAGAGTCCACAAAACACGATTCCTTGCACGTTTAACAGACATGTTTCCATGCAAAAATTCCGATACTGACATTTACATGTGCACGATTTAAGATTCCATGATCATCCCCGGCGCCAACAAAGATTTCATGTTATGGTATCTTCATTAAAGCCAGCGACAAATTTGTATTTGAGCTCAATTGCATTCATGGCTGCGTCGGCAACAATATCAAATCCCCATTACAAGTAAGAGCTTTTCAAAATAATCACGTAAACTGAACATCATCCATATTAAACACTATGACGCAGATTTTAAAGCATATTTGCACAACCAGCTTTATCATATGGCCAGATTAATATTTCATTCCTTTTAGTCGGCCGAATTTAAAGTATCTTTCATTTCATTGGTTTCACAGAATTGCCGACGTAATAAAACAAAAAACAAAAAAAGACAAACTTTGATACAAAGTTAGATGTGATCTGGTGAGGGGCCAGATCATGTCATATGTCCATTGTAGATATGATGTATTAGGATGCCCGGAGTTAATTGTAGATGCAATGTATCAAGATAGGTCCATTGCTTGTCTTGTCGTACGTCTATAATCAATGTGATCTGTTAGCATTCGGCTTTTAGGAGTTTTTATCGGACCATTAATAAAAATTACACAGATAAAGTACATGATGTGCGTCAAAGAAAAATATTTAGTCAAATATTGATTAATAAAAAGCGACTATATAAGAGAGCCTCACATGAAGATCTTTGATAGACTGCTATCATGAGCGCATCCTACATATAAAGAATTTGTTTTTAAATAAAGAAATTATTATGTTCGCGTATTGTCATTACACCTATCAATTAGATTGCACAAATTTAGACATTTAATACCTTCTATACCTTACACACCGACGTACTATTTACAACTAGCCATATTTTCCTTACAATCAGTTACCATGTCATACAGGTCCAGGCATGTCCTTATGTTTGAGACGTTGTCACATAGGGTGTCATGAACCCATCCATTTCTTACTGCACAATATTCACTGATAGCTCCTGCATGTCCTTGCAAGTCGCCCACTATAGCCCATCTCTGTCCTTACAGCCAATGTTGCGAGTCGCCCACTATAGTCCATCTCTGTCCTTAAGCCAATGTTACGAGTGGCACAGGATAGCCACTCCTTGTCCTTGCAGCCAATTTTACGAGTGGCACACGACAGCACCTCCTTGTCCTTGTAGCCAATGTTACGAGTGACACACAATAGATCCTCCTAGTCCTTGTAACCAATGTTACGAGTGACACACGTTAGCACGTCCTTGTCCTTGTAGCCAATGTTACGAGTGGTTCACGCGTTTTCTTAATCCATATGTAACAGTATTATTTACCATTAGCCAACGCTTTAAGCCCTAGTTAGTAGCGTGGTGGTTTCCGGTAGCTCATACGTTGTACCTTCATTTACCATTGCTGTTCATGTTTGCCAATTATCCCAGCTTGTCCATGTCGGATGTGTTTTATACTATGACTTCTTTGTCCGCACCAGTCGGTTTATATTAATATATTGATCAGATTTGACAATTTATACCTTTTTATTGACACTGCACCCGAATCATATTTCTTCATTTTCAGGTAGCTCTTTTACACCAGGTGAGACGCTGATGTCAGCGTCGTTTACCTCTTCAAGTTGCAGAAGATTTGTGGTCATTTGATTGCAATCCTAAATTCCATCGTGGCTGCACAATATTTAATTTGCAGCCGGAGCTCGAATTGCTTTCAACACTTCCTGTGGCCGTTATATCTTTGGGATAAATGCGAGTGAAATGACTTGCACTCCTCTTTTACTTTAACCCATTCCATACTTTGGTGACAGGCCTTGGTCAGTGGTTCTGGCACTGCCTGGCAAGTCATGCTGCAGCTGCCGCAAGGGCAGCTGCAGCATGACTCACCAGGTAGTGCCAGAACCACTGACTTACTATAGGCATGTTGGTACTTGAACGAAAGCTCTTTTCATGAAGAATTTACATATGCAATTGTCGTTTTAAATCTAGGTAAAATTACGGAAAAATCAGCCACTGGTATGGAATGAGTTAAAGATCAGCTTGAGACAATATCTTCAGCTTGACAATGACTGACAAAACCCACCATTTATAAAAGGTGTTTGGCAGCTACAATGTTCAAACTTTCATTGATTATAGTTTACACACTTGCATATAAAACGTTCTTTGAGACATAGAGTGTTCACTTTCTAATTTGTGACAGTTGACGTGCGTGCCCCTTAAACCGAATTGCAAAATGCCAAAAAGTGAAAAAATATACACTGCCTGAGTCTTGGTCTCAGATATTGGTGACGTAGGTACTTGGCCAAGCTCATAAAGTGCCTGGAAAGACGAGTGCGTGTTTTCATAAGACACATCAAGCCCTCTGTCAACATGACACATAATTAGATCTATATGAACAATGAATGCTTCATATGGCGTCTTCACCTTTCGACTGAAATGAAGACAATCCATGATAACCCCTCATTACTCTGCACGAGACCTTGGTAATTGGTCCCCTTAATGGTTCAAATTTTCTTCACAAATTCACAAGGACAAATAACACATAATTGAGACACTTCAGTCACTTTGCCACACTGCAGACAAAAGACTCAGGAAAATTGTTCAACCTGACAACATGGTCTTTTGGGTAATAATTGAGGCAAGGACAACCTGAAGCGTGATGGGGGAGAGTGGTTTCAACCATTCTTAAAATGTAAGTGGCCAGCTTGTGTTTAAGAATACCAAGGAGCCTATATTCACATCCAAGCTCCTTGACAATACAATGACAAGAGCGAAATTGAAAAATATAAAGGCGAAAATCTTTCTTTCGGAGAACTTTCGCGAGCAAAGTTTATTTTTGAATGCGTTTAAATGACTCAGGCCTAAGATAGTAACGGTCAGTGTTCTCAAGGAAGGGTATATATTATAATTGCCCCCTTTTAATTGAAGTGAAAATGTGGGGAGTATTCTATTATTCTATCATTTGTGTTGTGTTTCGTTTATGGAGCAAACATTTGGGATAAAACATATACTGCTACCTGGGTACTAGTCACTTACACGCTTTCACGTTACTGGGCCCGGGTTGTGCTGGTTGAAGTAGGGTGTGAGGGACGCTGACAAGATCGTAATGTGGTGTCTTACTTTTGCCACCATTGTCTCCAGTCTAAACTTTATTCATAAGATTTCTAACAATATGCAGGCCATGAACAGAAAGTAAATGATAAAAGGCAATATTTTGCCATTGTGCACATACAACAGTTCATAAAATATCTATGACCAAGTATCATTCAACTTTCGTACCTCCAATACAAGATATTTCCTTTCGAATTGTTGTTGAAACTGCAGCCTTAGGGTATTAAAAACTCATAAACATTCTGTAATAATTAGAAGTCCGCGTCAGTAGATCTTAAAAAAGCGTGCTGAAAAGGGTCATCTCACTCTTTAGTGTTATCCTCGGTTTTTCTGTATACTTGACATTAGTAGCCTTCTGTTGTTTCGTGTACCTCGCCTGTATTTCCATGCGTCTGTGTTATATTTTACATGATGTCCTGTGAATATATTATATATTGTATTGGTGCAGTCAACAAGGCTTATTTCAGCGCATCCAATAAAGTACAAACAGGATTTTTAAGCATAAACAGTTGATATTTTATCGATTCGAACGCAAGAATGAATTAATGCTGTTCATTTAGTCATAAGGCAGCATTTTTAGGAATTGATTTGGCAAACTAGTTGTCGATTTGTACACTTTCTACTTTTGTATTGTATGTCTCCCCGTCATGCGTCATTAATTGGGAGGTATTTTATTATTATACACTTAAATACTATCAACCTTTTCATTTTGAATAAACTCGGAGCAACGTCCACCATGGGCATTAAGTAACACATTGTATGCTTGGCTCTTAGTTTCTTTACATGGGTTTCATACGTACACGATTCAAGAATTAGCCTTCTTCAAAGGAATATGAGAGCATTATACGAAATTTTATACCAGCTATAATAATGCAAAAAATGTAATGTAAGCCTTTATTTAACTCTTTTAGTGTCACATTATGGATTGAGATAAAAACCAGGATTTTTCATCTTCTATGTCACGACAAACAACCTGTACTTGAATGAAATGTCGTTTTACAAGAAATGCTAATCTAGCACGACCATATAAATTCAGAGCAATTCGCTTCAAGTGGTCCAAAACAAGTCGCATTGGCACCGAAAGAGTTTTAATAAGCAGATCTCACACTCCAAGGTCAGTGGTCAGGTAGAAAAGGGTGGAAGCATCTTTGCTTAAAACTGTTGATGAAGGTAGCAGATCTACTGATGTCTCCAGCGACAGTTTAATTTTGGATAGCGTCAGGTCTTACGACTTTGATAGAGAGTCATCTATGGATTTGGGACAAATAAAACTTATATATAAAGAAGTGCGGAGCGTTGTTGTTCAGCCACTTTTGTACTGAAAGACAACTGTGATACCCTATGCGATCCAGTAACGGTGATCAGTTGAGTATACGTTACACGTGCGTGGGAAGTCTCTGGGAAGTCCCAAAATAGTCTTTCCGTCCGTTTTGTAACTGTGCTTTGTGAGTTGCCTATCACCATCGATACTAATGGCTGCGGAGCCACAGTTATGTTGCTCGGATTCAGTGCACATCCGCTTCAGATGGGACGCCATGGGATGTGGGAACTGCAACGTCAAAAGCCAATTTCTTGGGCGAGTAGCTGTCACAAAAGCTACAAAAATGTTACCCAATTGCAGAGTAAGTGTCTTACTATTATTTTCCGAGCTTTATCTTTTATTCATTTTAGCCAGGCTTCCCCTGGATTATGCGGGAAATAAATTTACCAGTAGATCACGAAGAGGTTGCCATTAGAACTTACAGCAGGACAGTGCAGGGAAGTTAGAAATCTGTTATAAAGTCGCACCAACGACAGATTTTGGTGGCACAAGAATCTAGTAAATTTGAAATGTTTCCTCCCTGTTCCCCGTCATATGCTCAGAATTGCATCACAGAAGTGGACTGTAAAATGCCCCCCCCCCCGCCCCTTTGCTCTACTGGCAGCAATTGACCCGTTGCAGCCACAAGCCATGAGCTGCGCTTTCCAGTAGCGTGTACACTAGGTCACGTGCAGACGGTTAATTGGACATACCTCTCATTAATTCTGACTTCAATACACTGCTTTAATCTGTTTCATAACCGAGAATGTATATAATCCCCTTCACAAATGTCTTCATTGTCATAATTGTTAGAAAATCATATCTAATAGTCATATTACACAATGCATTATCCTGCTGCACCTGTAGTAAGATACATTATGTAATATGTTGCTGCAGACACAGTGTGTTGCAAGTTCTGATCGCCTACGCGACCTTCTGGATTGATGAAGGCAATCTGAAACAAAACTAATCATCTTATATTGAGTTTATTCACATATAAAACCGTAGCTCTATCATCATATCGTTAATCCAATTATGACAGAGACATCTGTTAAGAATATCAGGGAATATACGTGTAGTGAATGATATGGTGAATAATATTGTCAAGAAAACAATTCCCATTGCAAATTTCTCTACGGACAAAGCAGCTTTCTGGACTCTAAGACCAGGAAGCTGCTCTGTCCTGCCTATTCAGCCATATTTTGATCATTGTATTACCAGTTGGTACCTGTCCATCTTGAAAAAGGCTAAGCATAAACTCCAAGTATGCCAAAACAAGATAGTACGATTTCCTTTAAACATGGACTTTGGAAGTCATATTGGTACAGCTGAATTAAGACAAGTGGGTGTGTTGGATGTAGACCCGAGAGCATTACAGTTGGCTTTAAGACAGTGTTTTCCATTGTCAATGTCCCACATACCTTACCTATAATTTTAAAACGAGTTTCATGCCTTCATAATTATAAGACTTGTGGCAGTTTTCCGAATTTTGCTATGTATCATAACAATAAAAAGTCCGCCATGAATTGCAGAAATACTATGCATTATCAGACCACAAAGAAGTGGATTGAATTACCACACGAAATCAAATTGGTGGAAAGAAAGTCAACTTTTTAATACGAGGTCCGCAATTATTTGAATTTGGAGAAGAGAGAGCATTAGGCTATGTGTCCTTCTCGGTCATCCTCCGATCACTGGCAGGGACCCACCTATATTCTCCCATCCCACATCGTGTTACTTTTAGGTGATAAATTTCAGTGCTAAACTTTGCAATTTTGACAGATTTGTCTATGCTACGTGTATCAAGCTATATTATTTCTAGTCTCTATGTGTAAGCTACCGTATTTATTCTATGTATTATGTACTATGAGTTAACCATTCTTACTGGATCCCGCTGTAAATATCTCCAGACTTTTGTGGGTCATCCAGCGCTTGCTGTCTGTTTTATTTGTAATTCTATATTTGGTGCTGAATAAGATCGTATCATATCATGTTTATACTTATAAACTTGTTCAATTCACATTCACATTACTCATGGCTTGAAGTACCAATGTATTTTCCAATATTTATCGCAGAAAATGTGTCTTTGTCGGCATGTTTGACTATGAATATCGGAATGATTTCGTAAAAACTCTTGAAAAGTGATCATTTCTTGACATTTGATTGATCGTAAATTACAAAAGAATCTCGGACTGTTACAACACTGAATTTTAAATGGCCAGTAACCCTCTCGAACTGTCACCAAATTGAATTTAATTGTTTATTAATTCTCTGTAACCGTTACCAAAATTGAATTTACAGTGAAAACTCGTTATTATGACACCATTTATTCCCAAAGAAATGTGTTGGACAACTGAGTTTGTCAGATAAACGAGTCAAGTATCAAAGAAAATAAACCTTTTCCCACGAAAACTTGTGTCATTATATTGAATATGTCGGATATCCGAGAGTCATTATTATGAGGTTTCGCTGTAATTGGTCATGAGCTCTCAGTAACTCCTACCAAATTGACGTGGTCATTACTTCTCTGTTAGTGTTATCAAATCGAATTTGCTTGGGTCTTTAACCCTCTGTTACTGTTTCGTAACCCCTTGACACTGCTGGAAAATTGAATTTAATTGGTCATTAACCCTCTGGAGCCCGAGTCTAAAAGTTCCCACGGTGTAATGTAAATGCAATGCGTCCATTCTGCGCAGACGAAAGCTATTTACTGATGGTATATTAGCCTGAATGAAAAGAAAATCAGATGACATTTAAATTAAAACGCTTCTTTAAGGTTCATGGGAGGAAACTTGAAGACTAGTTCCATGCGCGGGCGCTAGGTTCTTAAAATAAAGCTGAGAGATATTCCTCAATTATCAATAAAGGGATTGGTGCTAATCTCGATTGGAACGTATTAATTTATATTTCCCATCTCTTGAAAAAACACAATTCTAGCTACAAAACTGTTTCTGCAATCTTTGATAAAAAGTAAAGTTCAAATTCACAGCCCGTTGAAACTTAATTTGAACAAATTAATGATTTTCTTCAAACATTTCAATCCGCCCTACAATTTGAAGAAAAACTTTTAAAATCTTATTTGTTTTCATGGAATGCATGCTCTTCGACGAAAAAATTATAAACCAAATGATATCTTTTCAGCAATCGTATTTTTAAAAACCCGATTTGTCCTCTAGTATATGTTTTTTTAAAGTAGTTATTTTCATTGCATTGATGAATACACCTATTTAGAGCATCCAAATCGTACTCGTTTGGGCATTTCCTTTTAGAAAATACACATCACCTTGGTCTAGTCTAGAAAACATGGGCAATAATGGAAAATTGTAAACAATAGTCCCAAGTGGCAACAGTCTTTAAAGTTTCGAAAGACAATGGGAATTTCACGACGTAACCATCAGATGATTAAACCTGTTTTCAAAGCAGCAATTTTTCAGGTAAGAATAATTTGACAAAATGAAGTTTAACCCACAGAAATAGACCAGGCTGCAAGAACTACACACAATATAAGGACTGGACTTATGTCACTTGAACAACAGTAGACAGAAGCAAGAATGCATTTCCTATGACAGACGGTGGACAACAATAATTTGAGAGTATTTTTTAACTTTCGCGGAATGCTACTATATTTAACTGACCAACTGCAAATAAATACATGGTATCTCAGCCTGACAAAGCAAGATATGTTTACACGACATCGCATTACCTGGGGTTAGTCCTCAGGATATGATATGTTTACACGACATCGCATTACCTGGGGTTAGTCCTCAGGATATGATATGTTTACACGACATCGCATTACCTGGGGTTAGTCCTCGGGATATCATATGTTTACACGACATCGCATTACCTGGGGTTAGTCCTCAGGATATGATATGTTTACACGACATCGCATTACCTGGGGTTAGTCCTCAGGATATGATATGTTTACACGACATCGCATTACCTGGGGTTAGTCCTCAGGATATACATACAAATACACGTTATAATTTATGAAATGCGCTGTTATCACAAGGAAATTGAGGAATATAATTTTATATTTCAACCATTCTCTGAATTTTTCTTACACCTCTTAGTTCCAATATCTCCTTTACAGATAACTATATTCGACAAATCATCTCAATATCGTCTAATTCCATTATTTAATAATTTTATCCTCCGAATCTAAACTTTGAAAATCAACAACAAATTAAGACAGAACATTAAACATTTTCTGGCTACGGTATTTGATCTCATGTCCTGTTTTTCGACACTCGAATTATGTTAACTGATTATGAAACTGCTTAATGTCCTTTTATTTATATTCATTTGAACTGTTAAACATTATTTCGTATTAAAACTGGATTTACATTTCGAGTAAGTTTGATCTGGTGAAGCATAGAAGGATGTGTCACGCCGTCACTCTGTAACCAAATTCTCCTAAAACAAATATTTATCCAAATTTATGTGAATAACTTTTCACTTTCCGAAATATTCACCAGCTAATCTGCATTAAGTAAACGACCACGTACCTCTCACACCTACCTTAAAATACACGGTTATTCATTTATAAGTAAATTAAGCGATATCAGAGTACGAGTTAATCATTTCTTTCTATCCGTTTATGAATATATTTTCACGGATAGTTTAAATTTAATAACGTCCTACTTCAGATTGCTATTTTTTAAATTTGCATATTCATCATCTTCCTTTATAACAATTCTTTAATTTCTTGGACACAAATTCTGTCTCATAACAAACTGCTAGTTAACTTCCAAAAACCATGCAGGGCCTCTTGATTGAAGATGTGAGCCTCTAAGTTCTAGGTTTATAAGCTATGGTCTGTTTTGATCAAGTTTTATTCTACATGAAATAAGGGCCTAAAAAATGAAAAACAGATTTTTTTCTGCAGGCCGGGCAACAATAGAAGTTGATAGCCAAGTTTGTCGTTTTTTAAGATGAAAAAGGGTCACGGGTGAATGGTCACCCCGGACATGGAAAAGTGCGCTACTGCAGGACGATATTCTCCTTAACTGTTCTTAAACACTTTCATCCAGTCCCAATAAACAGCACGATATGCATGCACCACCTACCTTGAATCACCGACAAGCATATTACCCTTTGAGTATCGCCTTGCATGAGTACATATCATCACAGGAGTACTTCTTAGAATTATAACACCTCGGCAGACGTTTTGATGCAAGTGAATCTTCCTGAATCTTAAATTACTGACACTCAATTACATACTGTGTGCCAAGCGCAAGACCAAGAATTACACCTGCAGCTAACAAAAAAAAAGTCTGAGGCCATGTGGGAAAGTGTGACAGGTAGCGTATATTTATACAAACCACACACACACACACACACACACACACACACACACACACACACACACACACACACACACATATATATATATATATATATATATATATATATATATATATAAACATACATATATATATATATAAAATTATATAATCTGTGTGTACCTACCTTTGTACGATAAACATTTGTGTATCTCTGTCTGGAGTTGTTTTTGATGATTGTCCCGGACACCGGTCTCTGGAAGCACGGGGATTCCTTACCTTCAACTCATCTGATCATCCTGCTGCCATTAAGCAGAATGTACCTCATGTTAGTGAGATGGAATGACTTTTTGTCGTAGAAAGCGAAGCTGCGTGTGTTGGAAAAGATCAAGAGCTGCTTATAGGTTCCACCCTTCCCTTTATACTTTGCAGTTCAAGGCATGATTTATGAAATGATATACAGTTGGTCCTCATATGAGGCATCTTAACTTTGAAGCACGTAATGTTGATTATAATAGAGTTGCTCATCAATACTTCATCGGCCATTAACCTGGGTTTCTTTCCAAAACTTAATTTGATATTAATGACAGTAAAAATACCAGAATCAATATCTAAATGTCACAACAAAAAACGCGTTTCAGTTCAGCTACAGGATACGGTGAAACCCGTGACAAAAATTAAATACAATAGAATAATAATGAGTTATATGAAATGATTGAAAGTAACCTGATGCACAAGGTTGTACTTTTTCTTCCATATTGCACGGGTCATGGGGAGGGGTGGGTAATGCCTGGAGGCAAATAAACACATTTTCACATATTTCGAAAGAAGCTGTACATGCACCTACACAATATGATGCGTGCTTTAGCCGAATCACTTTTGCTAATTGGTCACGTGGTTTTTGTATAAATTGTACAAATCTTTATTACTGTCCCCTTGTTTTTCATATTCGGTTTTAAACTTATAACTAAACTTATATTTTATAACTATATATAAGCAGACAGAGTTTTGTCAAAGATGAAATGACTCGTATTTGAATACCATCACTATCTTGAAGCTTCTATCGAGAAGTGAGAAATGTGGTCATGATTTAATCTGATACCAACAAGGCTCGGCAAGAGGTTACGGTGTTGATTTGATCTGGTAACACGACAGTGGAGGGGTTTAACCTTAGCGTTGACCCATCATATAACACGACTTGGCAAGGGGCAATCTGGAGTCATCTTACTATATCACCAGGGAATGTTAAATTGTAATTTTTGAATCTTATAACGTGACTAGCCAATATTTACCCTGTCCTCATTTTGTAATACCAAAAGGGAAGGTTATACTCTAATTACTGACAATCTTACAACACGATTATTGGGGTTATTAACCTGCCTTCATCCTGTTACACCACCAGGGAAGGCTATACTCTAATTACTGATAGTCTTATAACACATTGACAGAGATATTAACCTGTCTTCATTTTGTACGACCAGGGAAAGATACTGCAATTACGACAGTCGTGTAGCGCGACAATGGATGGAGTTATTAACCTATCTTCATCTTGTACGACAAAGGTAAATGACCAGTCCAAAATGCCCATAAATTTTTAACCCCCCAACCCTGTGTTTATGGCCATCCTCAATCATACATTTCCGTACTTATCGCAAATACAGACACTCAACCTAATATAATATGACCAAAATGCCCAGGCAAGTAGTGCACACAGTTTTCCTTGTTACCACATATATAAAAACCCGCCGCTACTTTCGGACATGTATCCACTATCGGGGTAACCTTCTCTCCTTTGCTCATTCTTTCATTCAGCAGGGGCGCTTGGCAGGTCCTACTAGTGCTGCTACTTAATTCATAGCCCGGGGGCGACATCCGTGTGTGATACAATATTCATATTCTGGGGCTCACTGCCACCAACAACTCTTAATTTCAAGCCGGTGTATTTATATTTTTAGGTAATGGTCACACTGGAAAAGTCCCATTATATATTTTACATTACATTGATTCGACAAATTAACCTTCCGTTAACACTAATCACGCATATATTTTGGATACCACCTCTTAAAAATATCGAATCGGGATCAACCCACAAACCTGGCTGCCATTTTGAAAATTGTGGATTCCGCTTGCAATGGCTTTTCTAATGAGGATAGTAGCATTCGGACGATCTTGGGAGGGGGAGGGGTTATAATATATGAAACCAAAAGTATGTATTTTGCAACTATTTCAGAGCATCAATAATGATATGATATATGCTGTGGTAGCGATTCACTTTGATATCCAAATTAACAGTCCTGCATTTTAGTGTGACTGTCCCACAACGCCATGTTCAAAATGGTGTATGATTTGCCAGCTGGCAGTATCAGGCTGCATTTTGACTTGTAACTGAGGATGATAACTGCTTCAGACAAAACCGAGCTGGTAGATTAAAGTTAAGATAGTAAGTCATATTTGAAAAGTACTTTAACAACTGTTTGCCATGGTAACTCGGACAACGGACACCTGAAACCTGGCGCAACATTACGATAACGATCACCAAACAACCAGGGGCGAGGCTATGCTGTTTCACCGAACAATCGTGGGTAATGCCTTATTGAACTTTGTGATGCTATTCTGTTAATCAGGCCCAAGTTAACCCTCCAGACAAGTTAAAATAAAATGATCTGTTTGAGTTCACTTTGCTGGAAAATAACGGCCGCTACCTGGATACAATTTTTCAAGCGGGACTATGGCCATGCTGTTTCACCGAACCGTGGCTATGCAGCTATACTCTTTCACCAGCCCAAATTAACCCTCCACTACAGACAAATTGAAATAAAATACTGTTTGAGTTGACTATTGTAAAACAACGGCCCACGACGGCCTCTTACTCGACAAAATCTTTTAGCCAGGGTCAATTAACTTGGCTAGGGAAGGGCGGCTTGCAACATTCTTTCTTTAAATTTATGTTTCATAAAAACTATTTAAGGTCGGGACTCGAGTCTTGGCGGGGGGGGGGGGGGAGGGCAGCCGGATTATCGGAATCACATTTGTTGACTGGGCACAGCCCAGATCACTTGCTTAAGCTTAATAAAATGATTTTTTTCCTTGTATAAATATTAGCAAATAAAGGGGGTATACAGAGTGAACTTTACTTTGATATTTATTTTTTTTTTTAAATACCAGTATTCTACAGACTCACCTGCACTGAAGAATTAATAGATAGCAGTGACAACTATACTCTATATATATTATAAAGTATGTTTTTGTTGATGATAATATTTGATCGGGGATATTGATGCTGAATGCCTTGCAATGTTCTTTACAGAACATGTCTTGATGTATGCTGGCGTACAAAAGTATATCCATTTGATACATGGTCGTTCAATAATCTGCGATTTTTTTTGTCATGCAGCTGGGATTTGGGGCGATAATATTCAGCTGTGCTAATTCGGTTTCAATGAGCTGCATGGTTGCATCTGCACACGTGTTCCAACTGACTGAATGGAGATTACATCAAGGGGTTGATGGGAAGAAAGACTTACAATGCAAAGTGACATCTGGTGGCAGATTCAAATTTTACAAGGGAATTTAAAATGTTGGATCTAGAAAATCAACAATTTTTAGGCTTGACAGTTATGGTCATCTCGCTCTTACCCCCCCCCCCCCCCCCCCCCCTTGGCCACTTTGGACATAAATGAAAATGTTGATAAACATGTACGGCCCCAAACCTAGCTGTTGGTCCACTTTTTTAAACGACCATCCAAGTTGTTTAGCTTGTGGTTTGATTTTAAAACGCAACTAGAGAAGGAGTAACCTAGCACGTAGAACAATTTGTCTCCTTAAGAACAGATTTTCAGACAAAATTTCTACGGCATAAAACTCCCGTCGATCACCCGTTTTCCTTTACTACATCGCAGACGCTATCATCCCGCTCTTAGATATCCCTTCACCGTTTATCATACTACAATTTCACGCTAAGTTATCCCTTCACTGTGTATCCCACAAAAAATATGCAACACGTTGTGATTTTGCGTAATATAGTGTTTTTCTTTTGATGACTGTGATGGCATTGTTAACAAATTTCCGGCCTCAATCATGGAGACTCACGACCACATCCCTTGGTAAACTTATTATTACCCAATATTATTTACCCAACAACACAAATGTAATGTTGAAAACAAACCGACTCAATAGTTATGACTGAACATTTATTATATGATACAGGGTATGATCATCAGGTAAATGAAAATAAAAATACTTTGGTTTCGGCTCCAATGTAGTCACAGTACTGGCTCAATGGAAATTTCCATGTCTTTATTATGACTATTTGGTCCCCCCCTCTGCGTGTAGCATATTACTGAAACAATGGTGGTTCTGCCATCCAGAAAAAAACATTCGTCTATCATCCAGGCTGGAGTGCAGGTGCGGAGACGACTCGTGTGAGCAAGGCCTAACGAATTACAGTGGTTACGTACAAGTGAATGGAACATGATACAATGCAGAGTACTATGAAAATGAACAAATGGCAACCGAGGTATATAGTTAGCAAAATGGACGCTGTATTGAAAAATAACACATAACACATGCCATGCCTATAGCGGAACAAGCATAACTACATGTACCCTTTGTTGACCAGGCGCTGAGGAAGGCAGCGTTCGTTTCGAAAACAAGACTATCACGAAGAGAAAAATGGCTGTACCACAATGTGCCTCCCTCTCAAAAGAAACACAGAGAGAGAGAGAGACAGAGAGAGAGAGAGAGAGAGAGAGAGAAAGAAAGAAAGAAAGAAAGAAAGAAAGAAAGAAAGAAAGAAAGAAAGAAAGAAAGAAAAAGGAAGGAAGGAACAGAAAGAAAAACCGTCGCATGCTAGAACCCCTTTGATCATGCTGGTTAATACTATCCCGATCGCATCGTAGCATGTTATGAACCCATTTCAACAACTTGCATCTGCACAGATTTTTGCATCAAAAGAGATTAACTTCATGACAGAATCATGAAACGTGCTAATCCACTCTGATGAACAGGGCACAATTCATATGTTGCCATAAATCATATACGTCCGTGTCGATCATAAAAAGAGTGAAAATCACCCTGAAAATGGTCCCCACTGTAGAGCAGGTCGAGTCGGTTCGTTCACTTCTTCAAAGCACAGCCCCTGTCCATGATAACCTTTGAAAATTCTGAAATGACAGATACGAACTTAAATATATGGTGCTTTTGCAATAGGAGAAATTCATAAGTCATTGCAGACATGTTCTTGCTAATGATGTCACTGAGCAACAGAACTAGACGTCCACCATGACGGGGGCACGTGCAGCAATTTTATAAGTAGAAGATCTGAAATTTTCACTTTTTCTGCCAAACAAATGAAAAATTCTGAATGTTTTAAGCAACATTTGGTGTTTTGAACCACGCAAAGGACTTTTTTCAGGCTTTTGCTTTCTCGGACTTTTTTTTATTGCAAAAACACATAGAGGTGCCCTCCTTCCTGTCAAGTTTCTTATTACAGCGTAGTGGGTAGCACATGACCACAGTTACTTGTGAATACCTCCTATTAAAAAGTGAGGAGCTGGGTTTACTCCATTTCTCGCCTTCAATTTTGATGGTAGATTCTACATTATTGCAGTAGAGTCTATGAAAAATATTTACGTTTGCATTTTTTTTTAAAATACAAACAAAGTTTGAGTTTAGTATGTCATGATTAATTCAATAGCAAGCAAAGTGCCACCTTATTTTGCTTGGCAGCCAAAAGACAGCCGCGTCCACTTTCCCCCCCCCCCCACTAATAAACAAAAATAACAAGCAAAAACGTCTATGATTCTAGCATCAATGATTGTTTTACGTCTGGTATTGATAAAATCTCATTATTCATGTAAAAATAAGAATTAAACTTTATCGGCGTGTGTTTATTTCTTTTTGACAGCCACGTTTTAAGACGTCGCTCACGAGACATCATTATACCGCTTGTCAAAAAATGAAAATAAACCGATGAGCGCAATGAAAAGAAAGTCCAGTTATTCACTACTGACAATTAATATGTTGCTACAAATGATATACGTCCGTGTCGTTCATATAAGGATAAATTTCCAGTAAAAAGAGTGTCACAGTTATTTTGCCATTAAGTTACTGTAATTTGCCGTTTACGTTCATATCGTTTTCCGTTACCACTTGCAGCACAGTATACCTACCGCCAGCATGACACTGACGGTTTAACTGTCAGTAAAATATAGTTTGACTGTAAAGTGTATAAGAAAACTTAAACCACTTGATATATATGTAATTTTAAAGACACTGCTATCGAATAACATGTACCTATTTTAAATTTAGCAAAATGTATTGATATGTTTTGCCACTCAGTGGAAATCTCATTATAGAAAATTGACAAAATACTTCAATCTCTTTCTTTACTTTCAGATATGTATAAATCTGTTTTGTTTTGTTTTTTTAATCGTCGTTGTAATTATATCCATCATATCGTTTTTACAATGAAAAATTACTGCTCACTATGCTGAACTTCCCAATAAAGATTAAATCGTTTCGTTACTGCAGTTATCATGACCATACCGTTATAATTGATCCGACCATCCCCGTCAATGTCTGCCTCTGTCATCATTTCCTGTATTTCTGCCTTACTAAGAGGTTCTCCCAAGCAACACAAGACTTTTTCCAGTTCCTGTGCATCTATGTAATTGTTTCCGTCTCTATCGAAAACTCTGAAAGCCTGCATTAGGTCCTCCTCGTTTGTGAGTATCTTTTCCTTGTTATTGCTCACAAGTCTTGAAAATTCATTGAATTCAATTTTTCCACTTCCTAGAACAGACAAGAGATACTGTAACAGCAGCATCACAACAATCTCTATTTACTTAGAAATTAGGGAGCCGTTTTGTTCGGGGGGGGGGGTAAATTTACCATCACGCTTTTCATGTTGGTATTGTTTACAGACGTGTGCCAGTCTTGGCAGACGGTCAAGTCACAAACAAATAATTTGGTATTTTACTACAGTAAATTGCGTGGACTGTAATATTTGGATTTACAAATTCAACAATGCAAATATTTCAAAAGACATAGAACAATATACGAAGTGTGCTTTCGGTTCGTATAAAGGAATTTACAAAAGACGTACATTTGAACAACAATAATAGAAAATAAATTTTAAAACAGACAGAGAAATCTTAAACATGTCACTGAAAAACAACCAAATACATATCTTTCATAAAGCATGAAAAAGTAGACAGATCAGAGAAAGTGTGCAAAGATGACTCCTTAAATGAGCAAAACATTGATTGATACCAACGTACCGTCCTCATCTAACTCCTCCATCATTTGTTGCAGCTGAGCCTCTGTGGGATTTAGATTCAGATTTCGCATCACCTTGCCGAGCTCATCCTTACTAATCTTCCCGTCACCGTCTTTGTCAAACATTTTGAATATTGCCCATGCCTCTGGAACATTCATAGTAAACCCATACTGTACACCGAGAGATGTTCATATTTGCTGCTGGTCAATACTGCAGACTTCGTCAGTCTGTCACATGGCAAGGTTAGAGCTGCTATCACGGAACGTCACTAAATTCAGAGCAAACTACACATGAAAAAACTCGTGCCCTTGGTGTAAACTGATATCAACTTTATTTTTTGACGAGTGGACATTAAAATATCTACTGTTGGGGGCGTGCACAACAGCATTTAACTCAGCTGGCCTTCCATGTAAGGACCAAAACGGCCATGATACCACAGAAGTCAGGTCACGCTCTTCCCCCCCCCCCATGTCTAGCACCAATTTATCCCTTAGAAAGAGTTCACGATACTTGCCATGCCAACATGTTCTCTTAGAGGTCATTACATATTCTACAAATTCGGCTAATATCAGCAGATTAGAGCAGTGCTACCTAGAAAACAAACTTCGCAGAGACCAAGGTAAAGTTACATCCACCTATGCTTTAAAAGCCAGCAAGTTCTTGGTAGAACTTGAAAATTAGACCGCCCGCCCCCCCTTAAAAAAAATAAAATAATAATAACAATAATAATGATAATAATAATAATAATAATAATAATAATAATAATAATAATAATAATAATAATAATAATAATAATAATAATAATAATAATAATAAAAAGACATCAAAAAGGGGGAGGAAAGGAAAGAAATGACGGGAAGATTGCATTCTCAACGTTCCTTGAAGATATTAAGATATATGAGTACCCAGACGTGTTTTTATGCCTTTCAACACAACAGTGAAATTATTTTAGAACAAAATCCTCACCCAGGAAAAAAAGGAACAAAAGAAAATTGCATATTGAAGAGAATATTTCTTGTGCAAATAACGAGACAAACAAATTGCCAGCATTCAGACTTGTAAGGAAAAGCCTATTTACAAGATATTGCATATGGCACCTGAATATATGTTCCACTTTGTGGAGCAGAAAAGATAATTTTATTTGAGTGTCTAATAGAGCCTCCAGGGTATTGGCAATTATAAATTCGTAGAATAAAATACATGAATGACTGTTAATGAATGTGGTAACAAGATTTGTATCGTCAGGTGCAGCGTAATACCTTAGTAAATTGAAAAGTCAACTAAAAAATATTTGCTAAAATGCAAATCTGTCGGTGTGCAATTTGCAAACATTTAAATGCTACAGCTTCTGTTTGTGGTTTATTTGATGCATCTTCAGCACAAACCTATAAATTAAATAGGGAGTGGTGCTTCTACATGTACCTATAAAAGCTTGATATGCAACATTTTAACTTTTCAGGTGGCCTTAATTAGTATAAATTTTAAAAATTGCAACTTTGGCTTGTGATTCATTTCATGCGGCTACAGCAGAAACATGTAGATTGAACTGCGAATGGCATCTCTACCGACAATAGTTTGGAAGACATTCAACATTTGAGCCTTCAAAGTGCCCCTGATTAGCATAAATTAAAATTTTACAACTTTTGCTTGCGGATCATTGGGTGCACCTACAGCACAAATCTATCCATTAAAGTTAGAATGACATCTCCATATACAACATTTTTTAAGATCTTCAACATTTAAACTTTTAAAGAGCCCCTAATTAGCATAAATAAAAATTTCACGGCTTTTATATGTGCTTCATTAGATGTGCCTACAGCACCAACCTACAAAAAGAAGTTGGACTGGCACTTCCCCCTATAATAGTTTGGAAGATATTCAACATTAAAAATTTTGAGGTACCCCTGATTATCATAACTTAAAATTCTACAGCTTTTCTTTATGGTTCATAGAATATGCCCACAGCACAAATCTATAAACAGAAGCTGGAATGATGTCCTTACTTATAATAGCCTTGAAGATATTCAAGATTTAAAATTTCAGATGTCCCATTGACCTACAGGGTAATCAATAGGTATGCATGCAGTACCTGGCAGGTACCCGAATTGAGATCATAGTAGCACAAATTTGACCATTTTATTTTGTTTATTTTTCAAGAAATATCCAACACCCCCCCCCCCTACACACACACATATTTACCCAAACTGCTTGTGTTTATACAACAACTTTGAATGCATAGTTCCATATTTTGTGCAGACAGTTTCTGCAAAGCTCTGTGGTAAGTTGAGTACTTATGTTTATTATGTAAGAATGCATAAATCTGTGATATTTGACCCAGAAGTGAAGTCACTTTACCAGGTTTGACACTGCCTTGAAACGCAGTTGAGTGATATGGTTCAAGAGTGAAGGAACAATAACAATCATAAAATCATATTTACTGACATTGTAAAATAACTGGACGACAGGTCGCAATATCTTAACCCTTAAAGTGCTGATTTAAGATTGAGTCAACAGCTTTCCTCGGGACACTTTGCGCGCATTGCGCGCAAAGTGTCCCGAGGAAAGCTGTTGACTAAGACTACTTTTTGCTTCAGACAACGCTTGCTGGTATTTGAATGAAAGGTATCTTCATGAGGAATTTGACTCTTTTAACCATTATTTGTTTAATGGTAATAAGAAAGCAGCTATAGCAGTGATTACCACTTTAAGGGTTAATATACAAAATTGATCAACCATTTATTTTTATCACATTTTTTCAGTGAAGCATAGATCAGCATATTGAGTGGAGGTGAGAGATAAAGGACAGTATTATGATTACATACCCTCTTCTGATTCCTTCTGGTCTGTCTGCAAAAATAAGATAAAAAAAATATATAAGTATATGTTTCAGTTAGTCCACCCATAGGCGACAAGGAGCCCTGAATGTTTTACATCACTGATGTTCTTGACCCTTTCAGTGCCAAATTTTGGACAAAGAGAACAGTTTTCCAGCTGTTGACCTGGGCCATTATATTCCCTGGAAATGTAGACATAATGGTGCTTGAATGAACGGTCTTTTCACGAGGATTACGAAACTAGCATCCTGTTTACAAATGAGAGCGGTTCCTCTTAAGCAATTCGACTTAAGCCTCAGGTGGCATTGAAAGAGTTAATGACTAGGCATACAATAAGAGCCCCCCCCCCCGCCCCCCAGCACTAAGTATCATGCAACTATAACCAATTATCATTGTAGTTAACTTTTACTTGTGATTTTAATTGCGGGCAATAATCAATAAGTGCATAAAGCCGTGGCCTGGCCCTACGGTTAGCAAAACAAAGGAACGTAGGTAGGATAAAGGCAATGGACAAATAGAGGGGAAGCTGAAGGGGTAAAGAAAGAGAGAATGACACTGATCAGAGCGCGGGGACAGATTGCTTGCATGTCTACCAAGCAGGCCTGATGCTTTCCAGTGTTGCCAGTACAGAGTTTGTGGCAACTTTTGGAATAGACCCTTTTTAGGTGTTATTGCGACACCATTACTGTGCAGCATTTGCCAGATATCAAAGCTGGCAATAAAATTCGTAGCCGGTTAGACGACAGACAGAAGCCAGCAGTAACCAGCTACAGTCGACGGCTGAGCTGATCTGAGCCTGCATGATTCGTTAAAAAATCACAATAATGAACAATATGCCTTGTATGAAGAAATATAAATGCGGTTGTTGAACGTCATCTTAAAACTATAAAGCAGGCAGGAGAGTAGTTGACAGCGCTTTTAGTTCCCGAATGATATATTGCGATGAGATGAAATTCATTTTTTTTATGTTGGTTCGTGCATTCTGGTCATGTCGAACCAGACTGCTGCTTTACAGTTAAATATAATGCTGTCCTACCTAATTTTTAAGTATCTTAATTTTGTCTGTTCTACACACAGCTATACTTGGCGTGGGCGGTGAATTTGTGCTAGCAAGGCAAAGCTCACATGTTTGGCAAGCTCAGCCGACAGCTTGACTTAGCTTGGACGGTGAATTTGTCCCAGCAAGGCGACCCTCACATGCTTAGCCAGCTCAGCCGACAGCTATACCTGGCTGGAACGGTGAATTTGTGCTCGCAAGGCAAACCAGACGTGTTTAGCCCGATCACTCGAAAATCATGAAAGCTGTTCATAAGCTATAGTTTATACATATGGTAAGTGACATGTGATTAAAAGATGGTTTGCGTACACAGCTTCCCGGCTACTTTAAGACAGAGACACGTGTAAAATGTATTGAAATATGCACGTCTTTTCTTCGGTTAGCACCTTTACGAACTTTCGTAAATCACACTGATATGTAACTTCGTATCGACAAATCATGCTGAATGGTTGAAAATTGGTGGAAATGTATAAGAGAATAAGACTTGCTACTGTGCGATAGCCTGCCCAAATTGCGATCATGTCCACACGTCTCCTTACAGAGTAGGTCGCTACCTGTGACGGTAAAACGTTTGTCAATGAAACACATATTTGTCCGTTGGTGGTCTACAATATGACAAATGGTAATTCTTTGTGCGCACCATTTATGAATTAGTCAATCAGGTAGTCTTTCCAACATGCAGGAGAAAGGCAGGCCTTAAACTGTGAATTCATGTGCACAGCCAGGTTACTTGCATTTTTGTATGCATGGTATGAATATGTATGTATGTATGTATGTATGTATGTATGTATGTATGTATGCATGCATGCATATATGTATGCATGCATGTATGTATGTATCTATGTATGTGTGTATGTATGCATGTATACAGGTGTGTATGTATGTGTGTATGTATGTATGTACGCATGGTATATAAGCAAGTATGGCTGTCCGTCTGTCTGTCTGTCTGTCTGTCTGTCTGTCTGTATGTATGTATGTATGGGGGGGGGGGCTGCAACAGTTTTACTGCACCTTTTTACGGAAATTTCTACAGTTATTGCAGAGTAATTATGACGCATGATTAGCAATTATACAAATACCCGCGGGTAGTTCCGGACTTATATCCACTATCTGGGCAACCTTCTCCACTAAGCTCCGACTTTGACCCCGCAGGCCTCCTAGGTCCTCTGCCCAGTGCTGCTACTTAATTAAAAGCCTCGGGGCGACCTCAGTGCCAGGTACATTATTCCTATTCTGGGGCCCACATCTATTAAATGCAAGGCACTGTATTTACATTTTTAGGTGATGCTCAGACTGGAAAAATCTCATTATATATTGTATATTACATTGATTCGAAATGTTAACCTTCCTGTAGCACTAATCACATATATTTTGTACACTATGTCTTTAAAATATCCAATCGGGACTAGCCAACATGGACTTAGATGCCATTTTGAAAATTGTGGATTTCTGCACTTAGTGGTTTGTAAATGAGGATAGTGATGGGAGATCTTGGGGGGAAGGGGTTATAGCGAGTGCAAGTGAGCTCTCATGGTAACCTACATGCTTGAACTATGTTCCTACCATGGAGAGTGCATAGTGATGATTACAAATCACAGTTGACTTCTCACGCCCAAGCTTTTTGGCTGGGGGGGCAGGCACGATTTTGTTTAGCGAAATAACAATCTCACCTTTTCAATACTGCATGGTAATGTATTCTCAGTCACGAAACTGAGTCACATATGCAGCTGGTTTTGCACAATTTAAGTTATACACAGTTCAAATTCCATGTTTGCCTGACATTGTGTCAGTGTGCAGATAACGGGAGCCATGGACTGAACGTCGCCTTCGAAGTTCCGCATGCCAAATGGTAGCAACATTTTGACTGGCTGTCAGGTGGCAAACATTACAATAAACATGCACAAGACCATAAGGATTAGAGCAGCGTTTGCTTTTTATAGTGCTAGCCAGTTCCATATTAGCAAGCGTCAGTGAACTCTTACCATTATACATGCGTACACTTGACTACATGACATAACCAAAGCTTTATCATCTAATCTTTCTATTGCTATTCCTACAGAAGACTACTCAGTACCCAGTCTATGGATTTCATTTTCTTTGTCACCCCATGCTGCGCATGCACACAGGGACGGTACCATTGCCTTCTTTATACATCCCGTGAAATTGCAACAGTTTTATTTATACCAAAGTCTCAAACTTACTGGCCATATGGACATTATGTCAATAATTCCTGTCTATTTAGAAAATGCAGTCAATAAAGTGTAATCAATGATAACAATTCCCAAACTCGCCTTGTCGAATCCTCACTGGAACCTGAGCTTGGCAAATATTGGGCTGGAAATGGGTTTCTCCTGAATTAAAAACCTTAACAAGTGTGAGATTAACCTAAATAAACATCGCCAAATGTGTAACATTTCTTGCACATGTTGTTTCTTACCTTTTTTAATGTCTGTAGTCACTAGTGACCAGCTGCAGGTCGCTTCTAGAGGCCTTCTAGATTGCAAGTCATACTATAAACCTTAGGTGCCCCAAAATGGCATGCTGCCAGCTCAGACTTGGTGTTGTCACGCGAGATTCCAACAATCACTTTCCGCACCCACTTTGTCTCTGCCACAGGTTAAGACACTATATTAATGGGGGATATAGAGATTTTGGGCAGAGTACTTGGTGTCTAACAAAAAGAAATGCTAATATCTTGTTTATGTGAGAAATCTTTCCTGCAGCCCATAGCAGTGCAGCCTAGGGCTGTGCCGATGCTGGTTGATGGGGTAGAGACGGCACCGAAGTAAGAGGTTCTTTTCTTTACATTCGCAGCTGGAAGTTCCCCCAACTGTCAGCTGAGCTTACTGGGTTTAGCAACACCATGTCAGAAACTGAAGCCTCTGGGAATGCCTAGTCTTGCGTGCTTTGCTGGGTAAGCTGAGGCAAGGTTGGAGCTGTACCATACCAGTTGGTCTGTGCAGCACTTTGCTCCGGTGATAGTTGACACTCCCTTGTGGAATTGCGCCATGAAGGAGTCAAAGTTTATCAACCTGCCCCTCTTGAACAGGTTGAGGAGGGCATAGGCCCCACCAGGGTATCAGTGGATGAATCTGATCAAGACCCTCACGTCCATGGACTCTCAGATTCCCCTGGGAGGTTTCATCATTGGCCTATTCAGCTCAGCTTTTAGGATCATTGGGATCGACAGAGCAGGCTCTTGTCCCAAAGTCTATGGATTGGGCTGTATGATCACCTGTTTTTCAGTTGGTGATCTTGTGATGTGAACATGATGCAAGAGCAGTCCCTGCTTCTGTACAACACTGTGGTGACTTTGTATACCAATGCCTTTCTCTGGGGCAGGAGAGCACATTTGGACTCTGTGACAGCCTCAGGCAGATGACCTTTTCTGTGGAGGCAGGTTGCCATCAATTGGCTGAGGCTGAAGGCAATTTGTCATGCCCTTCTTCAATTCACTTTACAGATGTAGGACAAGCATGTCCTGGTGATGTGTGACAATCATACAGCAGTTGTATACATCAACAAGCAGGGAGGTACCAGGTTAAAGTGGCTGTTCTTTCTGGCCAAGTTGATCATGCTATGGTGCCATCAACACTGTGTCAGAACCCCCAGTGTTGGTACAGTTTGGGCTGCCTAAATGTCAAGGCAGACTTGCTCTCATGCAGATCACAGCTGATTAAGACCAAGTGGTCTTTGAATCCCAGGGTGGTGGAGGCAATGGGCCCTTTGGGGCACACTGCACATCGATGTTTTCACAACCAGGGACATTCGCAAGATTAACACTTTTGTGTCTCCATTCCTGATGAATTGGCATGGGCCACAGACACCATGTTGTTTTTGTGGCAGCAGATGTGGGCATACACCTTTCCTCCAACCACGCCCTTACAGAGAGTGTTGCACAAGATATGGGAGAAGCAGACTGTAAAGTACTCCTTGTGGGCCCCTGATTGCCCAAGAGGGAATGGTCCTTGGACCTTCTGGAATTGAGCATGGAGCTCTCACAGGCTGAGCCTTTTCTCCCTCCATTGCGCTGACAACCAGGCTCCCACAGCTTCCACAACGACCCACAGTTTTTCAGACTTCACATCTGGCAACTATCACCAAGGGCATTGTGTCAGCTGGCTTCTAAGAGGGAGTGTCTTCTTTAAAAATTTACAATTTGCAGTGAAACAGGTTTGCAGCCTAGTGCTCTGGTAAGGGACTGTTACCCAGGGAAGCTTTGCAGCAGATCACAGGCTTTCTTTTAAGTCTATTTGAGGAGGGGCACTTGGAGGATTGCACCATCCAGGGGCATAGGTCAGCCATTGTGGCTATCCCTTAAGACCAGGCAGCAGAGTTTAGGGACAGATCCCTTCTTGTGTGGGATTGTCAACTGTATTTATACTGATCGACCGTAGAGCGCAATGTTGTGCCTCACCGGGATCTCTCTGTGGTGCTTAGGGCACTGTTCAAGACCCCAATATAGCCTAAGGATATGGGTCTGATTGATCTCGAGATCTTAACCTTCAAGTTAAGGTCTTTCTGTTAGATCTGGCCACAGGTGCTAGGCGTTGGGAGATACACGCCTTAGATAGATCTCTCATCAGGTGGTTTGCTGATGGGAAAGATGTTTTTCTAAGGCCCTGGGTGGGTTTTGTCTGTAAGACACAAGTAGCCTGTGATCCATCAACTGTATTGACAGGTTTTGGGGTCAAGTCCCTTTTGGAGGCCATGTCTAGGTCCAAGCTGGATCAGGCCCTTTGTCCCCTAACAGGGCTCCAGTTCTATTTGAGTACAACTCAACCTCTTAGTGTGGGGCAGCAACCTCTGTTGCTTCCCCTTATGCAGATGTGGTCCCAGACTCTGTCTCCTAACACCATCTAGGGTGGATAAGAAAGACTATTTCCTTAGCCTACCAGGTGGCCCGAAGGGATGAAGAGCTTAGACATCTTCATTCTCTATGGAATTATGAGACTAAAACATTCTCTGCCTTCTCGGTAGCCTTGAAAAACACATCAACAGGGGATATTATGGCTTCTTTGAAGTGGCGTTTACATAATACCTTTATGTCTTTCTACCTACGAGACTTAGTAGAAGTAGGCATACAGCTGTTGGCACCTAAGTGCTTCCAGACAGGCACATCCAACTGGCCTTAAGGGGTGCCTTTCCCACCGCCTGCAGCTCAACGGGGTTGGTGTGGGGGCATGGGGGGGGGTCCAGGGAGGTTGCCTGGTCTGTGTCTCTCAAGGGTAGAGGCACCTCCCACCTCTGGTCTGATGATGTTACCTCACCTTTAGTGACCTATATTGTTGTAATGTGTCTTTAATATACAGTTTTCCAACAGTAAAACTATTATGATAAAACATTACTCACAGATCACTAGAATTTCCACCCAACCATCCACGCTTTTCAGGTCCTTCTATGCAGTGTAGGAAATGGATTTGTGCATACTTGCTAGGACACATTAGTGCATGGAGCGCTGTGCCACACCACAGGGCCTCAACGTCACTGAGTGGAGTATCATGAATCGGCACTGGACCCATGGAAATTTTTGTTCAAGCATGTCCTGCCAGCGCACCTAAAGTGCGTGGAGACCAGCTTTAGTGACTTATGGTGAGTAATATTTCTTAATAATAGTTTTATTATTAAAAACTTCATTTTTCTAGCAAGCTTTAGTTAGGAAAAGTTGTCCCCTGTCCGCGTCATTGTAGACTGACTTCCCTGCAACTCACTGCTTTCGACATTGAGTGTTCAATATTTCCCACTATGTGGCACTCCCAAAAACCCCTATTTCTTCACTCATTTAAGCTTTTGATGGTTTTTTTTCAAACCCTGGGTGGCCCTTAATAATAATGATGATGATGATGATGATGATGATGATGATGATGATGATGATGATGATGATAATAATAATACAGTGGCTCTCTGCTTGTCTGCCGCGGTTCTGTGTCACTATGTGACACAGGTGGCCTAGGGTAAAAAAAAATCCATCCCTCACACACCCTATCCCCACCTCTAAGGCTCAGGCTTTTCCCATGGGAGACCTTATAAGGGCTACACCATTTTCATTCCCTCCCCTCCCTGTACTCTGGGATTCTAATTTAACCACCTTTCAAACTTAAAATCCATACCATAGGTTCGTCTTCCTCTAAACACTGAACCTCTTCTAAACCTTTGTAATTGTAATCTTCCCTGAGCAATTTTCTGAAAAAATCTTCCCTTATCTCTCCATATGCATTGCCCCACAACAGCCAATGGTCCACTGTCTCATCTGCCTCTTGTCTACATAACTTATACTTTCCATTACTACCTGCTGTCTGTTTTCTCTTTTCTAGATTGATTACCCCTGCCCTACTTTGAAACAGAAGCTTGGATCCCTTCCCTCCATCCCAACACACACTTTTCTGTGGCTTTTCCAATACCTTGTATGCCTTCAACATACTTTTTATGACTCCTCTTTTCCAGTCTTCTTTCCAACCTTCTGTAACAGTCTTACCCATATATACATTGCAATCATCCATTTCATCATATCCTTTTAGTTCATATTTCTCTGCTAACCCGTCTATGTCTTTGACCCATCTTGTTTTTTCCGTGACTACCTCATTGTAAACTTTCCTGCACCATCTGTCTTAATTTACTGCTTGTAAATACCCTCAGTACTTAAGCTTTGCTTTGGCAATTCTGTCTGTAATTTTATTACATGTTAACTCTCCTATGACTGCTTCTGTTGCTGCACATGGTGGTGCTCCCAGTATCCATTTCCCCATCTCATTCTGTGCTTTCTCCATTCTCTGGATATCTCCCTCACTTACTGAAATCACATCTAAGCCATATATCATTCCTGGTATTGCAACTCTGTCCCATAATACCCTTGCTGTGTATGCTCTGTTGAAACTGTTCAGTGTAGTAGCTTTAATCATTCCTTTTGTCCGATTCATTTTCCGTTTAATCTTCTCCACCTGATACCTGAACATGCCTTTTTCCGTTGCTTTTATCTTAACACCTAGGTATTCATACTCATCAACCTCCCCAATTTCAATTAACTGGTCCCTACCTTCGAGAAGTTGGAACTGCCCAATTCTCCATTTTTTATTCCCATCTGGTTTCTTCCCAAGAGTCATCACTTTACCCTTATCCTTGCTAAATTCTACCCTCCGTTTATTCCCATATTACCTTGCGATGTTCAGCATCTCTGGTAGTTGTTTCTGGGACTCTGCCATGAGTGCAATGTCATAAGCAAAAAATAGACCTGGAATTTTTAGATCACTTACCCTTATTCCCTGCATTCTCTAAAACACATGGGGTACCCCCCCCCCCTTTCCAGGATTTTCCCTCCTAGGCTGATTATGGCAGATTGTGTCATGCAGATTCATGCCGGCCAGCAGATGATAACTGCTTCAGACACAACTGAGGGGACAGATTAAAGTTAAGATAGAAAGTCTCGTTTTAAAAATACTTTCACGACCGTTTGCCCTGGTAACTCGGAAAACGGACCCCTGGAACCTATAGCGAAATATTACGATAAGGATATCACCGAACAACCATGGCTATGCAGCTATGCTCTTTCCCCGGCCCAAGTTGACCTTCCAGACAAGCTGAAAGAAAGTGTTGCGTTTGAGTTTACTTTTCTCCAAATAATGGTATACGACGGGCACTTCCTAGATAAAATCTTTCAGGGTCGATTAATTTTTATTAGAAAAGGGCGGCTTCAATGTGTCATAAAATACATTTAGGGTCAGGTCTTTCCAGTAAAGTCGGTTAGGTTACCGGAATTAGACATATATATTTTTTTAGGCCTTAAGTAACTTTGACATTTGTTGACACATGTTTAAGCTGTATGTTCTTTCCCTTTCTACACATTACCTCCTTTGACGTCAGTTTAATTTGTTACCTGGGCACAGCCGGTGGCACTTGTTACTGTATGAGAAGACCACCAACGCCGCTCAGAAAAAAAAAACACGATACGCTGGCGAACCCTCTGATACAAAAGCTCATACCACTTTTTTTATTTTTCTTGCTTGTTAGTCGCACAGAATGATTATAAATCTGCTTACTGGTCAGCAATAGACATCCTCACGATCGCACAGGTGCTAGAAGATGGCAACAAGCCAACCTTACCATCAACTGGCTTCAAATGACGTCGATTTAAGACTTAGCCCAGGGGTACATGAAAAAAAACACAACATCCACTTAAAACACGTTGCATGCCTATGCCGGAGAACACAGAAAAAGCTCACTCTCACGGGGACACAAGGCGTACTGTACTTGTTATATTAATGAGAGCCTTCACATACAATCTTCTGTCATTTCCTCTGCATACAAGCTGAAGAATGACAGGATCACGCCAGATTTTCGATTTTCTTTCTTTTTTTTTTTTTCTTTTGGCTCAAACCGTTTACATTTTCCTTCATATTGAGACTCTCTATGAGTGCTCAGTGGTATTTCCTCGTCAAAAAGAAACAGGAAACTTGTCACTATCAAAGTCAGTTCAGTCCAGCAGTTCACTTAGTACGGATGCCCGTTGGTGCCAATCTGATTCGACATTTCTCTTATGACAAAAATTGTATCTTGTTCCAGCCAGATAATTATCCGGTATTTACCGGTAAAGCTTCTTATTAACAACCACATAATATTTTGTGATACCCGGATACTGTGACGTATATTGATCGGGGGCGCAAAGTACGACAGACAGTATTGTCGTAAGGTGTAGGTGAGAGGCCCGAAAAATACATGCGAAGCAGCTTATGATACATTTTGAAGAATAGGATGAACTCTGAATATTTTCTCTTACTATAAAGTGCCCGCCATCATAATTCGTGTCCGTAGCGCTTGAACTGCAACACCGCATATCAGTAACCACAGCCATGCCTAGGGGCATGAATGTCTCGCCACCATATTTCAAGCCACTCCAAAGTTTTTCTACAATGCTCATTCAAGCATAATGTAACCAATGAAGTATGACAGTGATGGTACAAATCTGTAGTAACCAGTACTATAAATCATTAACCCAAATATGAAAGCCCTACCCAGGGTAGTTAGTTAAATAATGCCACTCCAAAGTTTTGTGTTGACGGGCAGAAGAACGGGCGGACTGAGGGACGGAAAGACAGTTCTTTGTCTCGCCAACAGCTATAAATACCACCACTAGAAGAGCTTGAAATGTAATAATTGCGCTAATTTGTAACGTGTTAAAATGTAACATAAATGACGAATTTAAAGGTGGACAGCTACAGGATATACTCGGTATTTCACAACAAAAGCTTGTCCCTGCAAGACATATCAAGCTGTTACGACAGATTATTCAGACCTCACCAATAGATCAATACATTTCAACCAGACCAAAAAAAAATGCTTTCATACCTTTGGTTAACCTAGCTTGTCTTGGGGCTTCAACGCAGATAGATAGATAGATATATAGATAGACAGATAGATAGATAGATAGATAGATAGATAGATAGATAGATAGATAGATAGAAGATAGATAGATAGATAGATAGATAGATAGATAGATAGATAGATAGATAGATAGATAGATAGATAGATACACAGACAGACAGACAGGCAAATAAATAGATAGATAGACAGACAGACGTATACACACAAGCATACATATATGCGTGCATACATACATACATACATACAAATGTACGTACGTATGTACGTCCATACGTGTATATGCAGTAATGTAGATATGCACGTTTAATACATTGACAAATAAATTAAAGATGAACAAACACTTAAGTCAACAGACAGATACATGAATCAATGGATAGATAAATAAATAAATACATAAAGTATATAAATGAAAAATTAATGGATATCAAAAATTAAATGAATAAAAATGAATGAGGAATGAATGAATGAATGAATGAATGAATGAATGAATGAATGAATGAATAAATGAATGGAATGAATGAATGAATTGCAGCATTTTCATATGCAAAATATCTGACGTAAATCACAAGTGATTCAATTGTAGCACCTCATATAATTCCAGCGCTTTTGATATCAAAGGTAACTTCTGAAGGAAAATCTGCCATAAAAAAGGTGTATTACACTTAATCGCTTACTATATGGTATCCAGTGCGAGTTGATTATTTCCTATCGTCTACAAAGCATGCTATAAACTTTTTTATCTCATGTTTGGGTCCATTTGTATATTTCAATACACAAAGCAAAAATTAGAACGACATTTCCAGAAAGTTTTACTCCTCATCAACACAATTACCGATGAAACCGGAAGAGTACCGATACATCATATCGCGGCACTGTAGCTTTTGGGCCTATGATACGGTATTTATACAAGCCTGTTATAGTATTAAGATCAACTCAAAGATTATATATATATATATATTCCATATTTTTTATATGTATGCTTATGATAAAAATTTTATATTTTAAATATGTGATCACATAAGTAACTGTATTTAATACAGTTACTTATGTGATCACATATTTGTATGTACGTATAAATGTTTTATTGTTACATATGACAAATTATGTTAACATATGATCAAATTGATCTCATCATACGATGAAATTTCTTTAAGAGTGTTATCAAATACATTTAAACGTAAGATCAAGTTCAATGCGGTATATAGTTGGCTAAACTGTCGGCTGCCAGATATCGCACGCAAGGCAGCAACTACAGAGCTTTAATAAACTCCATGACCACTATATATACCGAAATACTGAACAAGACAAGAAAGTTTTAACGGCGTTCCATTATACATAATATATATATATATATATTCACACTACGAGTACACATTGTTTCACAGTATAACAAAAACAATGCACAGAACAAAATTAGCACAGGATTATGAAACGGTTGGTAAATCCAGTGTTTCGGTACACATTTAAAAAGTATGATTAAAAAAACAGGCAAAAAGAGGGAGAGGAATTAACCTTAAACAAAAGATTGATTGTGCCCTCTACTTCCTTAGAAGAAAGGCATGAATTGCCGGGACCATCTCATACTTTGCAAAGTTAACTCTCAGTCTGATTGCTGCTGACCTAATGAGAATACAAGTGCCACTCTTTCTTTTTCATAAGGCCCTTGAATGGTGTCACCCTATTTCTATGTTGCAAAGGGCAGCCACGTATGATGAAATACTACAGCCAACGTACTTCCTGTTGTCTGGACTCTTCCATAAATTACATGCCGCACTCAATGTCTGACATGGAACTTATAGTAATGATGGGAATTTTACTTACTGGTCAATAATTAACGCCAATTTTTTCGATGTGTTAATTGACTTCCATACCGCGGGTATATTGTATTTGAGTTTTTTTTTTGTCCTGGTAGTCATTACCCTATACCGCAGTCGGAACTCTTCACACTCCATACGTTTACCTGTCACTGTCTTATCTATAAAATGTGGAAGTACTATTGTCCATATTGCACCCGTTCTTCTGCAGGATTTTGACATAGGTTGTATATAAAATTATTGCATTACTATTGACTACTTGTATTTTTTACGTTTAAAACTCATTGCCTGTTCACTTCTATCACGTCGCAAGCTTTTGGTATACACATGACTTTCAACTTTTCTGTTGTTGTTTACTATAGGTGCTTATCAAGATTTTATTGAACTTGAAGTAAGCTTTTCATATTATTTCATGAACAGTAAAGAGGAGAACTTTTCCCCGACTATGGAAGTCGAGGTCTATAAATTCACTAACTCATCTACGACATAATGGTATACGTTTAATTTATGATGCACACATAAACGGGATTGAAACAAAATGTTGCTTGCACTACGTTGATGAGGCTAGAAAAATCCTGGAAGCTAAGAGAAATTATTTTGCAATTTCAAGTTTCGACACTGATTCACTTTGTAGTGGCTTACCAGAAATAGAAGCTCATGTACAGGAATTCTGTGTGCATGTTCCAGTTGACTGTATTTTGTTTCAAAGAGCGTCTATACCTAACGCTTAGAAGTCATTGATACAATTACCCAGTATCAGTTTATTTCCCAGGGAAAAAATTGCAGCAACAATAGCGGTGTAGTAATATATCTGAGCAAAAATACATACGTAAAGTAAAGTCTAACATACACCCTAAACTGATGCTATGGGAGGGTCAATTCATTAAAATATAAAGAAAAAGGCTCACAACACATATTCTGAGCACTATTTATAGGGTTGCATGGTAGATTTGTTGTTGCCATGACAATATATACCGTGGCAGACAATAAGCGTACCACAAACTATTATATCTGAGCACAGAACATGGACGAAAAACTTACTTACCTTTATGCATTTAATTTGAAATTTCTTGTGAACGGGTGACTAAAAGCTTTACAGCAGTGTATCGGTAGAGTCCTGTTTTTATGTTAAAATGATATTTGAAGTGCTTTTATTATTTCAGACATAACTTTCAGTTGGACGGAAAATGACGCATAGAGCCTTGATTCCTGTAGAAATAACTTGGTATCTAGTGAAATATCACGCGTTGTGGGGACTTAACTAGACTTTAAATGAAGCTTACTTTCTCAGTATGCCAAATTACAATGTGAAATTCATTTATACTTCCCCATACAAATAATGCATTGGGCTTGAAGTGTGAAAAAAAATAAATCAAGTACAAAAACAAGTCATTCACTACATAAACTGGAAGCCTTTGGTTTTAGTATATATATGGATGATTATATGATAGCCCACCCAATATGGGTTTCAAAACAAAAAAATTCCAAGATGTATAAAACAAAAGTATATAATTTTCTTATATATATATATATATATATATATATATATATATATATATATATATATATATAATTTTGAGGAATAAGAAAATGGTGGTTCTGGAGCTGGAACTACTTCCATTTTTTACATAGAGCTAATTTCGAAAGAGACGTCTACACCCACTTTAGACCTAGAAATGATATTTTTGTTCCCCCTAAATTTTGGTGAAATGCTTACAAGTATAACATTGGTAAGCAACTGACATGAGTGTGATATACATCAAGCAAGGAATGTTCGGTGCAAATTTAACATGGTCATGTTCACTACGGTGTCATTTAAAATCATCTAAATGCCAATACCCCAAAGAAAACACACAACACAAAATTGGCTGTATAGAATAAATACAGAGAAAAGATGATCTGCTTCTTAGTGACATGAAGGCGTCTGACCAAGACTAATATTTATCGACATGCACTTTTTACATTTAACTGGTAGAAGGTTTACGATATGTTTGAATATATGTGGATTTCGAACATAACTTTTAACATTTTTGATTGTAAGTAACTATTATTTACAGTTATTGTTATATATTGTTTGGAACTGTTAACACATTTTTATCTTGGAAAATACTCACCTGTTCGTGCTAACTTCTCGATTTTCTCCAATAATTTCGGCAATAACTGTTTAAAATTCTTGTCCGAGTATACAAAAAAGCATCATCACAATACAGTTTTAATGTAAAGTTGACCAAACTTTGTTCGAGTGTGTCAAAAATCGTTTTTGATATAAATTCACGCCATGATAAAACTAATCTACAGCCTATCTGACAATTTATCAATATTATATAACAGCATCTGTCATATTTCGCACATAACTTCCAGTATGATGACTCAAGAGTGGATATAAAAATACGCGTGTTAAATTTTGTAAAATCAAACCAGTTTACATGATCTGACAAACATATTGGTAAGCTAAGATTTCAATGTTGCCATAGAATTAGAATATGGCCGCAACACGTTTCAATAAAATATTCTTGTGTGATTCCGAAAAGAATGGATATGCACTTTTTACTACACATGTGGATAAACATGATATACCTAAGAATACATCACTATATTCCCTTTAAGATGAGTATCAAAGGAATTAGGTCCAAAATATAATTGCCTATTTATTGTGATATAGCACAATACAACAAAATGGAAATGTATCGCTTGGTGTTCAATTGGAACGTACATTTTGCATAAATGTTTTGTAAAGTTATGCAGCAAAACGTATCTCAATAGTTTCTTCGGTATTGAATGTGTTTCAGATATAACTTGGTTGGACGAAAAATGACAAGAGTCGCTAGTAATGTTAATGGACCTTTATGCATTTAATTTGAAATTTCTTCTTAACGGGTGACTAAAAAGCTTTACAGCAGTGTATTGGCAGAGTCCTGTTTTTATGTTAAAATGATATTTGAAGTGTTTTTATTGTTTTGGACATAACTTTCAGTTGGACGGAAAAATGACGCATTGAGCCTTGATTCCTGTAGAAATAACTAGTCATGCAATCCGCTATTACTTCACATTTTCATAAATAAGAGACACTTTTGCCTTTCCTGGACAGAACAGTTTTACACCAGTTCATCAAACCGTACATTATTATTATTGGATTAAATATACCTTGTTTGTTTCGGCGGAAAACGTTTTGTCCGAAACAGAATTTTAATGTCACTGTCTGAGCATATCAACTGTATCAATTTATAAATCATGTCTGAACAGAAACATGTGAGGCTACAGTATACACTACTATGTAAAATAAATGTTGAAGCTCTGATTGCCCAAAATACCAGAATGATGATATTGCATATGCAACTTATGCAACCAAATCACCTTCTGAATCTACATCAACAATTCGCAGGACAGCTGATACATTATTGCTATGGTAGGTAAGACTGTCGGTGTCCTTCACAATCCCATGAAGGGACTTTGGTACTGCGTCATTGCTTTAACAGCATGCATAGCCAAACACCCATTTGGCTATATTGGGTGGTACACATCATGTATATATATATATATATATTCTGAAGGTTCGCGATTGAATTTCGTGGTTATCTTTTTCATGTGGGAAAGATGTGTTTCTTGAAAAGCCTGTAAAACAAAAACTAAAGTAAGTAAATTGGACATCAGGAAAGTTGCTGTCGTGTCTGATCAACACTGACCACAACGATGGATGTCGACGTCACAGGGTCGTGGTCATTAGGATCGTCGCACAGTACGTAGCTTGCACACTTCTTTTTGTTTTGTCAAGGTTGCTGGTCATCGATAAAGTTACGTACATGGTTTAGGTTTACCCTTGTACGCCTAATGATCATGCTAAAAGCAGGTGGGGTTTTTTTCGACTGATGTGATGAGCAATTTTTCTTGACCTGTATTTTCCCGCCGACATTATATTGTGGTAGGGTGTCATGGGTGACACCCCCAATGAAACCGTCAAGCACAATGGTTAGGTCAAAAGACTATGATGGCTATCTCCTACAGCTAGGTGGAGTATCACCGCGCATTTCAAACCCTAGAGGACTCTTTGGAGCTTACATGTGACACTCGAGTGTTGCCTACATTGAAGCAGGCAAATTCTGTGATCAAAACACATATGGACCCTTTACTTGAAAAGCTTGATGTTCTCCAGGGGAAGTTATATGCTAATGAAAGGATTATTTAATCACAAGCTTCAAAAATTGCTTTACTTGAATCCCATGTTCATTTACTTGATTTTAAGGTTTCAAATGGGAAACCTAACTCTGAAATAAATGAAATGAGAGTGGACCACGATGAACTTAAGCAATATATATGGCAGACGACTAAACATTCGTTACAATGGTGTGCCAAAACCAGATTGAGGATACTGATCAAATAATATTGCATTTGTATCAGGACAAGCTGGGTATGTAATTGTAGTTATCAGATATCGAACAATCTCACCGTGCTGGACCTGCTGGCTCTAATAACGGTTGGATCATTTCCCGGTTCGTCAGTTGCAGAATGCGAACACAAGTCTTGAAAGCCAGGGGTAAACTCAAATGATTAGAGGTTTCATAAATGAAGACGTAACCAGAGGACCCAATAGACTGGCTTACCTGTTACGCCAATTGAAAAAAAAAAACAAAAAACAAAAAACAAAAAAAAATGAAAAATAAAAAAACAAACAAGCAAACAAACAAACGAACTAAACAAAACAGTGGACATATGATGGCAAAGCTTTTGCTAAACACCGGCTTGCACCTAACAACCTCAACCTAAACGCCATAGAAACCCAACAAGGGCAAGTAAAAACTTAGACGAGATCAAAAGTCTATATATTCATGATAATGTGGATATGTGTCTCAATAAAACTAAGTTGGATTGGTCTATACTGAACGATGATATTTATTTACCTGGATAGAGGTGATAGGGACAGACATGGGGGGGGGGGGGGTAGCGATTTATACATGAGATTATTTGAGTGTGAAAATCAGAAAAGACCTGTATAACCCATATTTTGAATCAGTCTGGATTCAACTCAGTGTTAACAAACTCAAACTTGTGGTTGCAACTTTTTAGAAACCACCTGGGCAAGATGTAGTAATGTTTGATAATTTTCTCGATTCTTTTCAAGATTCAATAATTAAAGCATCAATGGAGTCTTCCCATGTTGTTATTGTTACTGGTGATTTCAATCTACCAGGCATATGCTGGGTTTCTAAAATCAGTAAAACATGGTCCGAATGGGACTTCTTCAATGCTTGCCTTGGGCTTAACCTGATGCAGTAACTAAAAGAACCTACTAGATGACCATCTGTTCTTGATCTTGTTTTTGCTATGAATGATTCCTTAAATAGTGATGTTACAAACCTACGCCCAATATTTGCATGTGATCATGGGCCTTTGTTAATATGTTCCAAACTTTCGCGTGGTAATATCAATGCATACCATAAGACCATTTGGATTACTTTAAAGTATATAACGAAACGGTACATAATTTATTATCTTCGATTCTGCTCGGTGGGGTGCTCTGATTGTGGATGACAATGTCGACGATATATGTACAGATATTACTCAACTTTTGAAATCTGTAGCACAAGAATGTATTCCCCATAAAGATGCTATGATGCGTCCCAACGATAAACCATTTACGGCAAGTTATCTGAGGTCAAAAATGAAAGAAAGAGATAGGGCATACAAGAAAACCAAAAAGCACCGAAAGATAATCACGTAAATGCAGCTCTTTACTGGGAAAGTTACCGTAAACTCCGAAATAATGTTGTTACTTTATCAAGAAAAACCAAACGTGACTGTTTATCAAAGGCTAGCGTCATCTGAACGAATAAAGCAACAGAACACAAAAAATGGTGGTCAACATTAAGAAATGCTTGTGGTTGGCGGTCCAAGAAACCTATTCCACGTCTTGTTGTCAACGGGTCCGTCCTTTTTGACCCTGTCGATAAATTAAAGCTTATGCTCTAAGTAAATTTTTCTCATCACTGTGGGTCACAGATGACATGAATGACGGTACCCTTACTCTGGGAGATAAAACCAACCAAGTACAGGGCTGTGCGAAGAGCTACCTAAGCTTGTTCACAAAATAAAAGTTGCAACTGAGTAGACCTGTGTTGAGCTTTTGGTTTAAACATATATATTAATTTATCACTGAGCAAGAATAAAGCTACTCCGATAAAGATTATATGTAGGAGCTCCATGTGACGACGTTGTGGTTTTAGACATAGGCCCATCCGCCACCATCTTATTAGCACAAACAATTGACTGCACAGATGAATACACAATATTTTATAGCAGTTATGGCCCTATGTGGGTCATTGAACGCATAGATGTTTCAGGTCCAACCTCTTTACCCACTCCCCTCACCCACCCCCACACCCCCCGCGTATATTAGCACGGAAGCTTGACTGACTAAACGTTACGAGCGCCTGTGCATGCATTGGCAGCGACATAACCCGGTGGACGCCAGCATCAACAACGATATACTAAAATATATGAAACACAATTACATGATCATGTAATCAATACTTTAAATGACTATTTCAAACACTGTGTGTATTATACATCCGTTACAGTCAATGCAAAATACATATTACTCCGACCACTACCTGTTACGTCCGGTGGTGTCAACAACTTGCATATTGTTATGTGGGCGTTAATGTAGTGCCCTGCGGTTTGTGCCATTATCTCTGTATTTTACTCTTTTTTCGCAAGAGGAATTTGTATAGGCCATGCCTGTTTTCCGATTGCATTAATGAAATATATTTAAACCACTCATCTAAAGTTATGGACAACTGTTAAGTAAAAAGTAGCGCTTTGCTGGAATTGGTTCAGTACAAAGCTGCAGTTGCTGTGACGGGATTACTGAACACGTCCAGTTGTGTCAAAGTTTTAAGATGTTTAGGGTGGCCGGGTTTAGCAAATAAAATAAAACGTTTCAAGTTAAGTCTCTACTTCAAAATTGTGAAAAGTCTATGTCCTGCTCATCTGAGTGGCCTTCTTCCCGCTCAAAAGTTAGATTATCACTATTATCACTTACTTAATATGAATGACGGTCACGTGTCTATTACGCAAACTAATCTCTTTTCTCGTAATATTATTCCTTCTACTATTTTGATTTGAAATTGTCTTCCCCTAAATATTCGTAATGCTTGGCCTGTTCAACCTACATTATGAGAATGCTCTTCCCTACTAAATTCGAACACCTACTTTACGGTCGTCGTAAACCCAACACCTTTACCGGCACTTTTATGAATAGATTAAGAATATATTTCAATTCTCTCAACGCACATCTCTATACTCGTCGTTTAAAAGACTATCAACTCTGTCTTTGTGGTTTAGTTTAAACATATTTATTTCAACTGGATTGCCCTATAGTACATCGAGATGTCACTAATCGAGGGGTTCTCCAGAACATGGAGGGACACACAAAATGTATACTACAATACACACAGGACAAAACAAGAAAAAAAGTTACCCAATTAACAGAGAAGCTGTACTCATGCTTCAGATTTGTACCCTGCATACAAAAATCACAGCAGTAGTAGTCATCAAAATGCAAAACAAAGCAAAATAGTTCACTGCAGGTAGAATGTACACACATACGTCCCTGTTTGCAATAGTACGGACTAGCGGTAGAAAATTTCATGAAGGACATTTGGGAAGTAAGAATTATGTAAATCAGCAACTAACTCAATTGAAAATTACTGCTTATGCATAACAGAACTAAGATATGAAGCGTCTTGTATCTACGATGTATCTGTGGAAAGCATCACAAATTTGTATGTTGAAGGGAGTGGACAATTGGTCGCTACCAAAGAGAAGAATATGAGCTAGTCTGTCACTCGCTGTGTGTATAATCAGATTCGGGTTGACGCCGGGAGCAATAATAGGAATGATGGAGTTGAGAAGTCTAAATCTATAAGTTGAATACTTTGGACAAAAGAACAGGTAATGTTGCAGATCTTCAGTGGGGTAGGAACAAGAACATGTAGGTTGTGGAATGATGTTGACTTTAAAGAGATCAAAGCTAAGTCTCGAGAATCCAAGACGAAGCTGGGTATGACAAATGTTGGCAACTCTGTGTCCTTGGGTATAGTAAACAGGGACATGATCCACGGCTAGTAGTGTTACTTTCAGCTTTGATTTGAATATTTGGAGGGAAATTGAGTCTTTTATATCGGAGGGAAGATTGTTCCACAGTTTGATAGCGTCAGGTAGGAAGGATTTGTCTAAGGGCTAGTTTTGCAATTGATGGGACGTATGGAGCTAGTGTGGCAGAGGTTTCGAGCATTAAAAGTAGGAGGAACGAATCGAGAGAGATACGAGGGTGTTAAGTTGTGATACATTTTGTAAAGAAGAAGTAACTTAAAATACTTCCTCCTGCTGGCGAGTGTTGTCCAACCAAGTTCACGTATGAGATTGGCGCGTGATGTGTGTCTTAATGCACCTGTGCATAATTTGGCAGCTTCAAACTGTATGGATTCAATAAGATCAGAAAGTCCCTGACCACAGTTGTCAAAAAGCACACAACCATATTCAAGAATTGGTCGAACCATAGTTAAATAAAGTTTAATCAGAGCTTTGCGGGAAAGTTTATATTTGAATCTGCGCAGAAACGCAATTCGCTGGCTCGATTTGGTGGTAATACGAGTAATGTGAGCATGCCAAGATAAATTGCTACTGAGAGTAATACCAAGATGAGTGTGTGAGTCTGACGCAGGTATTTCAGAGTCTCCAAGACGAACGGGTGGATGCTGTGGTTTAACAAGTTTGGTTGAAAATATGACAGAAAGAGACTTTAAAGCGTTAAAGATAACACGCCACAACTTTCCCTAGTTATGTATAACAGAGACATTAATATTCAAATGATTAGAAGTTTCGATGGGGTTATTAACAACTTCAAGTGGACTGGTGTCGTCAGCAAAAAGTCTGACATCACATGTAATATTATCAACTAGGTCATTAACATAGACAAGAAAGAGAAGTGGACCCAAGATGGAACCGTGGGGCACACCAGCTTCAATAGGTAGCCATGATGAAGATTGGCCATGAATAATCACTCGTTGGAATCGGTTAGAGAGATAACTATCAATCCACGCTACAAGATTATCAGAGATGCCGAGTTGTCGAAGTTTAAAAAGGAGACCGGGATGCCAAACCTTATCAAACGCCTTGGATACATCTAGAAACACCATTCTGGCTTCTTGGACTGTTCTAGGCCGTTGTAGATATTGTGAAGGATGTACACAAGCTGATTGATAGTAGAGCCATTGGCCTTAAAGCCAGAATTTTTGGAAGTGAGTAGTTATTTTGTGCCAAGTATTCATAAAGTGCATTAAAGACCAGTCGTTCAAACACCTTTGAAACATTACAAAGCAAAGAAATAGGACGATAATTATTTTTAATCTGTCTGTTGGCCTTTTTGAAGGCAGGACATATGTTGGATCTCTTCCAAGCATTGGGAAAGAGAGAAAGACTGAGAGAAAGTTGGAAGATTTTTCATCACCCTGAAACCTTTCTTCATTTTCTTTTGCAGTGTCCACTTCATACAATACATAGGCGTGTTTTCTTGGCATGCGTCTCACCATTACACAAAACCAGTCAGCTGAATATTAGCTTAAATGACGTAACCAGTGCTGACATATTTTCCCTTTGTTAATTTGGCAATGAAAAACTGTCTTTTGAATGCAACTGTCAAATAATGGATGCCACTATGAAGTGCATTCTTCAAATTAAAAGATCCTGTATAAAGACCCGAATGGAGCTGACTTCGAGGACGAGGATTGAGGTAGGACAGGTTCCTATGTAGTTCCGCCAGGTTGTGTTTGCTTTATTCGTCTTTAATTTTTGTATTTTGTTATTTCCTTGTTTTTATTTATTTTTTGTTGTTGTTAACCTTCAACTATTGTGTGCATTTTATGATCAATGTCATTGTTTATACTTGAGGAAACGGCCTTGTATTAGCCAATTGCTACTGCCTAATCCTCGTTAAAGGAATAAAATTTATCACTACTACTGACCGTACCAATCGGGGTATGACCCAGGTGGCGCTTGAGTTTATCTGCTCAATATTATTAAAACACATTTGTTTGCATCATGCATTGCAATACAGCGATTCATGGGGGCGGGGGGGGGGGGTTGCAAGGTCAGAACATGCTTGTGCAAAATGTGATGTGCACAACGAGTTATTGCGTAATTCAGCCAGGTGTTAATGCATATCCATTGCGACTACTGACTGCTTCATGGCCATTTTATGGTCCTCTCAAAAAAGCAAACAGAACAGTATGAATGCCCTGGCTAAGCATGCAACATCTGTGTATATCTTTGTTTTGTCCAAATGCTCATTTACCCTTAAGGTCCTTCAGTGTTGCAATAGGATCATCCCCACTTTTTTATATACTGCAACCAGGGCACATTGTAATCAACGTATAGTTTTGAGGACAGGTGTCTCGTATTGTTATTTACTCAAGCTGGCGTCTCCATTCCTGGAGAAAGCTGCAAATTTTGCACCACATAGTCAAACTGTTTTGCCAAGCAATTATTTTGTTTAAATCCTGTTGAAAACAACAACAAATCCACCGTAACAACGGAAAAGTTAAGAATGTAAGTAATATTTCACATGAGCTGACATGAAACCTGTCAGTGGCTTTTAATCCAATCGAAAGGACTGAAATACGACCTCAAATACGACAAGCTCTCTTCTTGCTTGCAAATTCTAAACATGGAAGCGAAAGCGACTGCGTCTATGTCAGGCACCAACAAGGAAGTCCTCTTTGATCCTGGGTTGCATGTTAACCGGATAAACCTTTTACAGGTCTCTGCCCTGTTGGTTCAGCTGCTCAGAGCAGGGACGCCAAATCCCATGCTGCGGGCTTTCGTTAAGCTGCTAACACTATTTTAAGTTTAAATTATTTTAAGTTTTCTTGCATACCGCTTGTACCTTTGGTTTTATACCATGCCTCCTTTGTTTTCTCAAGGGATATATATGTCACCTGCTTACACATATATCCCTGCTTTAAATTTCTATGGCTAAATTTCAACACAGGACTGATTTGCTTTGGTGAATACATTTTAAAATGCATTTATATTCATGAAAACAAAGAAGGCATGGTATAAAAAGGATACATCCCTTGTTCTCGTGATCTATCTGGAATCCTGCATTTTTAAATCCCTACGCTTCGCTCCGGGATTTACAAAATCAGGATTCCAGATAAATCCCTTGAACTTGGGATGTATCCTCTTCTTATACCCGTTTTAACAGTGTTATCCATTCATTTTATGTTTTCCTTTCTGCATGTCGCTCAGCCTATATTATATTATTTGGATGTACTATTTGTACGTATTTTGATTTTCTCCGTTCGCAAGGGTATAATAATATAAGATAATTTTTTAAAAAAAATACCGAATGAAGCGAGACACAAATAAGGACATATTATTATGCTGCACTTTAAGTCGAAACGGGATGCCACAGCTTATTCTAGCCAATCTGCTACAGGCTTTCAGAGGGTGCATTAAATGTTATTGTTGTCCTCTTGTAATTTCATGGTTCTAAGTTCATCCCGCGAAACACGAGATTTTTATCTTTTCTGTAATTTTGCTCAATTTTATGTTTAATGAAGATAGATAGCCCCACGCTGTGCTTCAAGCATATTTCACATTAGACACGATTTTTAAAACTTTAATAACCGTGTCTTCCTCGGCTAACCTGATTCTCCGTAATCTGTTTCACTAAAGATGTCGACAGTCAACCAATATATTCATGAGCAAATTTCGAAAAAGTGTTATTTTCAAATTAAATTTTCTTTTCCCCATTGTCACACTACTTGAACTTCACCGATCCATTTTCTTTTTTAAACAGTATACAGAGACTATTATTTCTGATTACAGAGATTGAAATAACACAACGGCAAGATTTTGTTTACTCAGTATTATAAAATAAGCTTATTATAATTAGACTAAAAGATGAGCACCGATAGGCCGTTGGGTCTTCGCAGGCCATGTGTTAAAGATCAATAACTAATGGTATTTATGATAGATAACATATGGTAGAGTTTCCGTTTTTTACCATTATGTGGCGTGGTAAGCAATGGCATTTTTGCATTACTGGCATAGTGAAAAGACGCGCAGTCCAGCGCACCTTTAGCAGACGATAATAGCGAAGAGAACATTTGCCGGTCGCACTGAGGACGATTTTTCTTTTTTGTTGTTATAGATCAACTATAAAAGTGCAGGCTATATGACAAACCACGAGAAGATTATTCTGAAGTCTAAACATCATAATTCACTTTACATTGTATTAAATATACTGGGGGCAAAATTAAAAGTATTCGTTCGATAATTGCAAATGAAGAATAAAATTATGAGGACTGTTCATTTTAATCATACTATCAGACGGTGGTTACAAATATTGCATGTTGAGCAGGAACCATTTTAAAAGCATTCAAACCATAGAAAGAATGGCTGCGTTCAGAAAAATGTCAGAGAAAGTAAATTAAAGATAATTTAAGTTCCAGTTTCACCGGCACACTGGTCAGTCAGACCTGATATAGGGAATTCAATATTTACCAATTTACCAGCCAGCCGTACTTCATAAACGTGAGGGCACAAGGGCACCGGCAAGTTATCGATGTGTCCAAGATTTGGGTATTATGGAGAATCTCTCTCTCTCTCTCTCTCTCTCTCTCTCTCTCTCTCTCTCTCTCTCTCTCTCTCTCTCTCTCTCTCTCTCTCTCTCTCTCTCTCTCTCTCTCTCTCTCTCTCTCTCTCTCTCTCTCTCTCTCTCTCTCTCTCTCTCTCTCTCTCTCTCTCTCTCTCTCTCTCTCTCTCTCTCTCTTTGAGTGAGTGTCTGTGCGTGTGTGTGTCATTAAAAAGTAAGTTTCTGACCGCAGATATTTCGTTTTTGTGCAAATACACTCACAACACACACACACACACATACATATATATATATATATATATATATATATATATATATATATATATATATATATATATATATGAAAATAGTAAAACACCATTGAATATAACAGTTATGATGCTTTTGTGCAGGGCTCTACATGACTGATACCATGTTTCCCTCCTGATACCAGGACATAACACTGTTAACCAGTTAATATTACATTTTATTGTTGGGATCAGTAGGGTGTGATACCAGAAGACAACATCATTAATAAATAATTTATATTCATATTCTATTGTTGGTATCAGTATGGTTTGATAGTAGGAGATAACACTGGTAGCCAATGATGTTTTAAATGTTATCGCTATTGCGAAGCAGCTGACTTGCAAAAGGAAATCTCATTTGATTTATTCATGTATTTTATATCTTCAATGTTTTTGATTGAGTGTGTCATCCTGCGATATGCCAAAAATTAGAGAAGATTGTGACCTGTGGACCATTGTTGTTCTGATCAGGCGATTATTTTGATAATCATCTTCAGATTGCGGTGATCTGGGGCGGCATATTTTGTGGAGCCTGAATTAAGGCAGGTGTCCCCCAGATGTGTTATGGGTCAATCTCTATTTTTGATTCACATCAATGACATGACAAATGTAGTTCAATTTCCCATAAGATTATTTGCTGATGTCACCACTTTGTATGCGGGCGGGTGGCTGCTGTGACTGTTGCTCTTAATTCTGATTTGCAGGAGTATAGCCCTTTCCCCTTCATACAAGACTGAGTCAACAGCTTTCTTTGGCGTATGCTAGGCGTTAAGCACACAACCCACTCCGCAGAAGGCTGTTGACCTGTGCATGTTATCTTGATAGGTCTAATTTACAATTCACATTCAAACTATTTTTCATAACCGTTGCAATTACTCCAAAAACATAACGGCTAACGCCTTAAAACCCCTCGGCCGCCCACAAAAGGGAATAAAAAATATATGATCAATGTATTCTAATGAAAGTATACTGAGCACATACATTTTCTGTTTCATGCAGTGTACAGGGTACCCATGCACGCAAAATGCCTGTGATGACCTTGAAAATAGGTTAGGGTGTTGTCCTTTCAAATTAAAGCAAACCCTATAAAAAGTGTATAAAGTATGGAAGTTTTTTTATCCTAGCATATCTGGTTCTCCTGATATCGTGCACAGGAATTTCAAAGTAAATTGACCTGGATGACCTTAAAATTCAGTCAAGGTCGTTCTCCTTTTAATTTCTATTTACCTTTTGAAAGGGAGATCGACAGTAAAAGTTTTGTGATCCTAGCTTATCTGGTTCTACTGATATCCCTTGCATTTTTAAATGGATTGACCCTGGTGACCTTGAAATCAGGTCAAGGTCACTGTCCTTCAAGCCTGAGCTGGACTCTGACAAGGGATGATTAACTGTAAAAGTCTTATGATCCCATCTTGTCCAGTTCTAAAGATCTCATGTACAAGACACTTACTCAGAAAAAAAAGGCTCTGGTGCCCTTCAAATTAAGTCCAGGTCACTGTCTTTCAAACGAGACAAAGACACTTACAATGATGATTATCTGTAAATTTTTCATGATCGTGTCCATCCTGAATCTTCCTGATATTGCGTGCAAGAAATTCATAGAGAAGTAACTTATGTGACCGTAAATTGGGTCAAGGTCATATTCCTTCGATCTTGACGTAAACTTCAAAAAGGGTGATCAAATAAAAAAAAGTTCATGATCCCACCTTATCTGGTTCTTCTGAAATCGCGCGCAATAAGGGACACACGGACGAACGGTCGGACGCACGGATATAGGCCTACACACAGACGCAGGCGATAGCAATACCCTCCATTGCTATCGCCTGCGTCTGTGTGTGTGTGTGTGGGGGGGGCTTTATGGCCTGAGGGGTAAAATTGAGGCAAACGACATCTGACCATAAGCCGGCTTGGCCATAAGTCAATCAACAATTCTTCTATTTCTTTTTCTGTCGGTTTATGTTTACTGTGAAATTATCTCCCACGTGTTGCATTTAAAGGGATTACTTATCTTTAATACTGAAATCGGGAAAAAAAGGTAAGTTGAGTTTTGCTCTGAAAGAACCGTATGCATACATTATTGAAAGGGCTTTATCTGATTGCTGTCTCCCTGGGTTTTACGTAATTGGATTTCGATTCATAATTACCTATTTTCTCAAATTTTTCGTTCTCTTTATGAAAGCGTGTAGTTATCAATCCGAACTAGAATATATCCAGTTCTCTAAATGGTAGCGTAGTGAACTTTTATCAATTACAACCCAAAAGCGTGAATGATACACTTGTGAATGTCACAAAGTACATGTAAGAAATCGTTCGCCAACTGCAAACTCACATATGATTATGCAAACAATGATGGGGCCAGGTCAATGCAAAATCCGTGTACAAACATTAACCCTGTTCACGGTCACAAAGACTGCCACGACTTTCTTCGTACGAATGGGGCCAGTCGGCCTTATCGTGGCAATAAAAGCTGTTGATTCATGCATGCAGCACTGCTAGAGCCCATGTTAATATTTCAGATAAAACGTTTTTTGTTACCGAGAAATGGCAGCAATAACACCGAAGCAGACGCAACGGCCTTTGACATCTTTGGCTGTTTCCAGTGGAAAAGGGTTAAGCCAACGTACTTAATAAATAATCCATGATTATTGTGAGCTTTAACTTCTCCTGTATGTTGCCTCTTTCTGGGCGGTGCTTTGATGGAATTCTACAAGTATGGACATGTACACTGACATTTAGTATTTCCCTTTTTACGTATACTGGCTTGCAAAAGTTAAGCTACGGGTCAAATAAAGTTGTATATTGTATGTCCCTGCACTCCAACACACACGCTGAGAGAGGGGGAGAGAGAGAGAGAGAGAGAGAGAGAGAGAGAGAGAGAGAGAGAGAGAGAGAGAGAGAGAGAGAGAGAGAGAGAGAGAGAGAGAGAGAGAGAGAGAGAAGCAATCACATTAAATGCTAATTTGTGTACGGCAATAGAAGATACATTGAACCTTGCACCGTCTCGGGCTGGGAATGCTGATAAAAAATGCAACAGCCTAAAACACCACAATGTGCCTGGTCGGTCGCCATTGCCTATTCTCTACTATTTTGAAAATGAAACGTAGTTATGTATTGCAAGGGGCGTTATTCAACTGGTGTAACACATCGACGTATTCTGTGATATTATAGCACATAACTTCTCATCCGGGGATTTTGTTTTAATATGGCATCATTATGTCGTGTCCTCGTGCACAATGAAACCACACATTAATAACCAATAAGGTTGATTCCTGGAAGAAATTGTGTCAGGCAATGCATACAAATGGATGTGTATGTTTTGGGCAGCTGCAGCATTTACCACCACTTCCATCCGTAGACGAGTGAAAAATTGAATAATAATATAAGGGCATAAACAAGCTAAAATTAAATCTGTTGCCTTAAATTCTGAAGGGATTTTTTTTTTTTTTTTTTTTTTTTTTTTTTTTTTTTTGTTTTGTTTTGTTTTGTTTTGTTTTTTTTGTTTTGTTTTGTTTTGTTTGTTTGTTTGTTTGTTTTGTTTTTGTTTTTTTTTGGTTTTTTATATTTTGTTTTTCTGTCTTTTTTGTGTGTTTTTTGGGGTTTTTGTTTGCTCTTTGTATATATATGTGTGTGCGCGCGCGTGTGTGTGTGTGTCTGAGAGTGTAGTGGCAAACAATACTTAATGCCATGAAATAAAACGAGATCAAGCTTGAAGAAAATTTGAAAGATTTTATTTTTTCCTGGTGACAAGCGTCTCTCAGCCTTACTTTAAGGCCAACCTGTGACAAAATATTTGCTTGGTGTCCCCTCAGTGCACTGACCAGATGTGTGGTCAAAGGACTATCCCTACTGTTACCCACAATGAGCTTTTTAAGACATGGGGAGCAGGTCAGGTTTGACAGCAGCCATCCATGTTGCCTCAGCAGCATAGACCTGTAAAGACTTTTCTTCGATGGAGAAAAGTGAAATTGCAGCCCCGTGTGACCTTTGACTAAGACACGAGTCTCGGGTCTTAGTCGACCAGAGTCACGTTTCTAAGTCTCAAGTTCATGCAAGGTGAGGATGATGCGGGCAAAATAGAAACTGGAACACCGACAGTGGCGCAGCATTTGCTTTTCAGACGAATCATTTTTTTTCTCCTCGATTCCATAGAGGAAGTATAAAAGAGTATAGCAGCTCAGAAAGACAAGATACTGCTTCAATCATATCTGCCATATCATGGAGCTTCTCTCGACTGTAGCCCCATGGTCATTAGGACTGGTTTGGTGAAGGGCCCATATCCTGGGGTGGGATGATTTGTCTTTTCATGACAAATCTTCCTTATAGGTTATAGAGGGAGCCACGACTGTTAAAATCTACAGGAATACTATTCCAGAACCTGTTGGCCTACTGCTGTGCCATCTGGACTTGCGTCCACTGTTGATGGGTTTATTTTCCAGGACGGCAATAGGAGGCCACACAGATCAAGAGTTGTCATGTACTTCATGACAACCGAGTGCAGCATCACTATATGTAACGACAGCCAGCAATCCAGGCCTCCATATCATCCAACATGTGTGGGGCCCGGCAGGCAAATCAATCAAAAACAACGGAGTGACAAACGTGGACTTTGCAGTGCCTCTCCATATTGCCTGGGCAGAGATTTGTCAATTCAAGATACAGAAGCTGTGCCGATCAACGAAGCAAACAGCTGGGTATGTCATCTCTGCAAGGGGAGGAGCTGCACGCTTCTAATGAGACCTATCTTTGAGCATGATTCTTCCTCTGTCCGGTGGAAAGTGCAAACAAAGTGCCAGTTCCTGCAAGCTCATTCTTCCAGCAATGCATTTTGAAGTTAATAATGATAATATGTAAATAAGCCGATTTGAGTATAAACAAAATACGTCGTTTACATGAGTTCAATTCCCACCACATACTATACAGTAAGCCACACGATAGTTAATTAACTCTACACCTAAAAAAAAAAACTCGCCTTTGCAGAAGAGGAAAATGTCATCTTTTTGGAATACTTTGAAGAACTGCGCCCGCAACTTAAGAAACCATCCTCTGTGACAAGATGTGAACACGGTGCCAATCATTATAGTAAAGCCTTGCAGGACAGTTATCCGGTATTTTCAGATGCACAAAAGCATCTCAATTCTTTTGTGTCTTAGGTATATCTGACACATTTGAATGAAAACTTTGATATCGTTGTGTCTGCGGATGATATTTATTACTGATTTCTACCATGAAGCCTTGTCCACCTCCAGTCCGGATGGAACCCGGGCTGTTCTTCAGTATGGTAATTCGCTTTTTGTTGAGGAACTATACCCAGCTAATTTGTACTCGGTTTTGTTCTCTTTGAATTTTGTTCCATTGGTGTTTAAAACTGGGTTAATCAGTCGTATTTTAAACAAATCTTCCTTGAGCCCCAACGACCCGAACAACTATAGGCTCATAGCTTTAAGCTCAGTCTTAGCTAAAATGGCTGAACTGTGTATAATTCCTGAAGATAAAGTACATGATATTGAATTCGGGTTTTGCAATGGTCGTAAAACTTCTCTGTGTGGTGCTATGTTGAATGATATTTTGACCTACTTTTCAATGATCAGTCATCAGTCTTCCTCTGCAGCCTCGACGCTGAAAAATGTTTCTTCTTGATATGACATAACAGACTTCTCTATAAACTATGGGAAGCCATCCCCCTTTTTCATCGGCTATTTTTTGTACCAGTGGGGTTCAAGACTATGGGGTATTATATGCTGGGATGGTAACTATAGTCATAGTTTTCGCATCACACATGACACCAGACAGAGAAGTATTATTTCTCCCTTCCAGTAAAACATTTTCAGAGATGATTAATTGAGAAAAACTTGAAAACCATAAGTCCGCCTTGAATGTTGGTGGCGTTAAATATGATTGATGTGCTACACCGACGAAGTTACACCATACAGCTCCACTATTACTGGGTTACAGAATTTAATTACTTTCTGTTCGGAATATGCTCATGAATAAATAATTATGACGTATCTCTCGTGCTTTAGCTTATTACATTTAATTTATTGGACTGGCGTGTCATGATTTTGACATTTATATAATTTTCCCCAGCAATGGGGGTTCGATAAATTATTATTATTATTATTATTATTATTATTATTATTATTATTATTATTATTATTATTATTATTATTATTATTATTATTATTATTATTATTATTATTATTATTATTTATACGTAGATTTGAGTACCAAGGTCTGCGTTTCCGGTAGCCAACAGAAGTGCATGTATAGGTAGCGTCATGATCCAACATGGCAACATAAGGGATTTCAAAATTTCCCCCTGTATTGCATATTTAGGAGGTCATAACCTATTGTATTATTTTTTTTTAAATGGTCCATTTTCACCTGGCACCCCATTCCTAATACAAAAATATCACTGTATATAGTCTAGGAAGAATGACCTCAAAGCAGACAGTACCCCCCCCCCCCCAAAGGAAAATGTACCCACAAGATGCTAGTGAATTCAGTTTCTGCAAACGGTTCAAAATGTATTTATCTTTCCGAGCCCTCGGTAGGCTGTAATTTCCTATAGTTTAAGTTGATTTATGAGAAATAACCCATTAGTAAGCATTTCCACATTGTTGTGTTTTGTGTGACCCATGGATGACACGCGGAACATTTGTATGCCCATTCACAATGAAGAATATTGCCCAAAACTTTTAAGAAATGTACTTGTTTACATGTTGACAATTGACAATTTTATTTGCATTTTATGCCCTCGTGGGCTCATACAAAACATATATAATGTAAATGAAATGTGAAAAAAGTGTAACCAACACATACCCGTACATGATGTTACAAAGACCTGTTAGCCTATGAGTGGGTCTCCAGTCACCCCCTGCCCACACCTAATGGGAGGCCCATGATAATTAAATGCACACCAATTAAAAAGAAACCTAATTGCCAAGAAATGGCAGTGTACCAAATACATGAATTATTCTTTCTGTTTTAAAGCAATCAAAGACAAAATAACCGCTTTCCCCAGCAATTCCTTTTTGGGTGGGTCGATGATGTAATTCAGTTCGACTTCATTCGGGAGGGCTGAAAAAATAGGAATAAGATTCCCTAAATAATCAAAGAATTTTAATCTCAATTGATCATAAGCTGAGCAATGAAGAATAAAATGTATCTCAGATTCCACTGAAATGAGATGACAAAATTGACAGTTCTTTTGTCCCTTTTTGCGTTGGAGTATCTATCAGTTTCATTTCGAAAAAAGTGATTACTTATTCTTAATTTTGTTAAAAATTTACGGTGTTGAAAATTATATATGTGTTTCAAATAGGGTTCGAGATTATTATCAGATTTAAATTTACGATACAAGCAAAGTTTATCAGAAATCCCGCTGACGACATCATCATCCCAAATTTTAGCATGAAACAACTGTTTATATTGATCCTTTAGAACTGCAGTCAAATTGCTAAGTAAACGAGCGATAATGATTGGAGGGAGGGGGGGTCTGGTTTAACCATACATGATTGAATCCATTATTTTGTAATATTAAACAAACAGTCGAGGCCCAAGAACAAAATCCGTATCATTCAAATCAGCGGCTGTTTTGTAGGATTTATACAAAATATTATCTTCCGGCAAAGATGTACCAAAACTTAATATTTTTTATTGTAAATTCAATATCCAGTAAATACCGCCCTAATTCGAGCAAGGTTGCGGTATTTGATGCATTTTGACCTAAGCCCAAAAGACATTTACTATGGGCCTAATCAATTTGTACCTTCTCGATAGAAGCGATATTTGTAATGTTTTGCGTGTCAGGATCATTCAAAATATTAGCACGATCACGACAATTAGCAGATGACCAGACTTCACTACCATGTAATAATATTATTGATATTCCATATATGGACAGCTGAGTAGCAGGTAGTGAATTTACATCACTCTCCAGTTATTTTACGATTAAGCATGGAAGAGAAACATTTCTTGCTTTTTCTGCTAGAGACTGTAAGGCCATGGCAAATGTGCCATTACTATTAGAAATAACACCAAGACAGCAATAAGAGTTTACCACGTTTAAGAACTGACCATTAAACTTAAAATGAAGAACACTATTGTCATTAGGATCATCATTGGCATTTTTTAGCCATTTTCATCAAATATTAATACTTCAATTTTCTCTATGTTTAACTGCTGACTCCAAGAATTACTATATGCGACTAATCTGGTTGGACGGCTTTGTAACTCGGTTTCAGATTCGGCCAATAGTATTATATCGTCAGCAAACATGAACCACGATGTCTTAAAACTACCTATTGAAACACCATTATCGGTGTTAGATACATCGAGATATTGTCCCAAATTGTTTACGTAAACATTGAACAGCAAAGGACTCAGGGGGCAGCCCTGTTTTAGGCCAACTTTACCTTTAAATTTTGGGGCACAACAATCGGATAAAATTTAACAGATATTTGTGTGTTGGTATACATGTCGCTAATAAATTTGAAAATGGGAAAGGTTACTCCAGCATCTCGTAGTTTAAACAACAAAGAGTCCATATTTATTTAATCAAATGCGCGTCGAAAGTCGACGAATGTAGTAAACAATTCTTTTTTTAAGTAAAATTTGTGAACAATAATATTTTAAAAGAAAAATATTATCCGATGTGTGTCTTCCCTCGAAGAATCCACTTTTCCCAGGATGGAAAATTGTTTGTCTGACAAAAACCTATAGAGACGTTTCTACAGTATACCAGTGAACATTTTACTAACAGCGTTCTGTAAGGATGTTCGTCTATAGTTTTCTGGGATATCACGTTTACTTTTTTTATAGATGAGAATAATTAAAGAAGTTTTCCAAGAATTAAGGTATTGTTGAGAATACAAAATTCTATTAAGATTTTTAACAACAATGTTAGTGATGACTGGTTTGCCAGTTTTTAGCATCGCGTTTCTGATTCGATCAGGACCAGGTTGTTTACGCGGCTTTAATATATCAAAAGCATTAAGTATATCTTCCATCCGGTTCTCTGCATTCAGAAAAATCAGCAACACACTCTGACTCATCTGATTGGATCTTGGCTCAAGATGGCCGCCGTTAGGGGCACCAGAGGCAGGCAGCAGGTTACAATGCCAGGACTAAATTGAACTTGAAGCCTATCGCGTGACTGGCTGGTGGTGATGAATTCCACATACTGAGAGACCAAACTTGTCGATTTAATTTTTACTTATCTTATTTAATTATTTTTATTTTTGGGTTGGGGTTCAACTTCCTAACAACAATCAAATGTTTACATGATTTCTCTCGTGGGCACTCAATCACAACATTTTGTATGCGATGCTAAGAAGTTTATGGTCACACTGAAATGCTAACATATGTAATTCTTTTCGTATTATGCTAGAATAAGCAGAACCTGTTGCTTAATTTTTGCGTGCCAGTATATACTGTACTGATTTATTCAGTGTCCTTAATGTTTCAGCAAACAGTTCTCTATGGCCATGTATAATCTTATATTACAGGTTGAATTAGTGTTCAGTATGCTGCATAGACTACAAACGTGTTCTTTAACATAGCTTTTAGTCCCTTCTTTCAAAAAATGCGAGCTCGGGATGGCAGAATTTGGTCGGATGATCAACAAAGCATGTCTAACCTGGCACACATGATGAGCTATACTTCAGTTTTACTACAAAGGATTAACGTAGCCTGTGTGGCATATTGCAAGTGTGACATGGTTATAAGATAGCCCAGTTACTGACCGTCGTAAAGATACTAAATATAGTTGTACGATTCCATGGGTTTCCAAGTGGTAGCGACTATTTTGAATGTGAAGGATTTTACAATATAAAGAGGGGTTAGCTTTTGGCTAACACATGCAGTCTTATTTTTCTAAGAAAAAGAGGGCAAAAATCTTCCATTAGGTCACATGATGGCATAATGAAATCTCAAAGTAGCATGTACGCACACAAACACATTACATATATATATATATATATATATATATATATATATATATATATATATATATATATTACACAACCATATCAGCAAGGAAACGACGATCAGGGCAGTAAGTCTGAAAATAATAATGGTGATTATGCCTGGCCGTTGTACCAGTTACCACAGCGCCCTGTGCCAGCGAACCTAGATCTCACCTGCGGCCGAAGCCTTCTCTTTTGCCGAGTAAATCCTGTCTATGATCAAGAGTATTTTCCGCCCTTTCGAAAATCCTGAAAGTTTGATATTAATTGGCTTGTATAGTTGTCTGATTTAGATCCTGTCTTAACCGGGGTTGTCTTCCGTGATGCCTACCATCAACACGTTAACCCTTAAAAGGTCACATTATTGAACCGAGTCAGCCTCAGCGAACAAAGGTACGTCGAGGAAAACCGCCAACAATTAATACGCTATCTCGCCAAGTCTTCCCTGAAATTGTCATGGCAAATAAGGATCCCATTTAATAAAATGGATGAATCAGACGACCTTTGACATTTCTGGCCCCTGCAGACCGACTTAACCGGGAAATCGTTACACTGGACTCGTGTATGTGGTCGAGGAACGTCAGCTAGGCCCCATGGACTCCGTACGGTGGGTCGTGCGGCCACCGAACTGGCCAACCGTTGGTGTTAACAAGGAGGCCCTCTACCCTCTTTGGTGTTAATTATAGTCGGCCAACAATTGTATTATATTTGCACACTATATTGGCAGGTCGTGTACATTGAATTGCCTGTTTACCAGCATATGTGGGGGTTATGGTCAGAGTTGGGTTTTAATTAAATGGTTCTGGGAGGGAAGCCTTCATCGGTTTGTCAGTTGACGATCTTTGGCTTGTCATTATTGCTCGTCGAATAACAAAGTCAACAACGATAAGAAACGTATTACAGAATTTTTGGCAATGCGAGTACAAATTATTCGCTTGTCTGATTGTCAAAAGGGTTTTGTCCTGCCAGGGAGGTGTATGCGCCTGCCTGGTCCTGCTGATCATGACCTTCACGTGCTATGCGTACATGGCTATTTGGGGGTCTTACCACACAAAAAGGTACGAGGTCAGAGATCAAGGTCCACATGCCCTGGTTTGTTGAATCAAGTGAAATTATTGTATGATCTTGCATGAGTGTCGCATTAATAAGCCACTATTACCACTTCCTCGTTGTAACTTCTACATGTATTGCCTCCACCCCTACCATTGGATGCATAAAATTATGTCTGCGGACACATTTTCCATTCAGTAGCTCTTAAGCATTAAAAAATGATAATCAAATGAATGAATATATATATATATAATATATATATATATATATATATATATATATATATATATATATATATATATATATATATATATATATATATATATATATATATATATATATACAGCACATTGCCAACATAAACATATCCTCGTGTTGATTGGGAAATATGATTTGGCTGTAAAATAGGCCTAAGGTACAATATGTCAAAGAAAAAGGTTTATCGATAAGGGCTCAGTACTCACCATGATTGAAGTAGAGGCGCACTGGTCACCTGGCTGAGAAATGACCAACGTTCCTGATTCCAAAGCAAATATTTTATCACTCGCAGCGCAGAGGCACCAACGTTGTATTTTGTCACTCAGAGCAGGGGAATGAATGTTGTACGGACCAACGAATACAATCCCACACGCCCCAGTGGTGGTGTTAACGCGCCAACGCTGAGCTCTTCTGTGCTACCTGCAGAATCGATACAGGCGAATATGCAAACACGGCATTCTCATTACGATCGGAATCATAGCAGGATACCTGCGTCTGCACAGCTTACCGCTTCCCTATAAGGGACTGACAGTAGCAAATTAAGGCGTGGTATCATGAGCATTCTTTGAGAGATGATTCCCATTTTGTAACGGTAAGGGCTCTTAGAATTCTGTCCAGATTTTCCCATAATCGCTACCTCTACCACTCGCACGGTCATATATATATATATATATATATATATATATATATATATATATATATATATATATATATATGTATATATAGTAAACCAATGAAAAAAGTCATTCATAAAGAAAGTAATAGATTAAATTAAAGTGTCAGGAAAAATATTTTAGATAGCCATTGAAATGCGTAAATGCTGATTTCCAATTTAAATGTTAAAAATCGATGAAACCATAAAATGATGCTGAACTAAGACAACATTAGATGATGGTTTCCAATACACACTGTCATGCAAAGAAAATTTTATTTTGCCATGATTAAATCATACAGATACAAATACATTATATTTAAAATATAGGCATAAATAATTACGCATTATGTCTTAATTGTCTGCTTAACTGATTGAATAAACAAATTAGTTCTCTGAAGAATTTTGAATCAAGATTGTAGCATTATCAGACACCTTTGTATACTTTGTGCTCATTTAGTTGTTAGCCTTTCGCAGGATTGACCACGATATATCTACAGAACATCGTGAGATGTCCTTGAACTGCAGACTCCAAAATTTAGAAACAAAATACTTTAGTTTCGACGTACCGTATTGTGTAATATAGTACACAATACGTCGAAACTACAGTAAGCTGAAACAAGTAAACGATTTTGGCATGTGTTATGGAAAAACGTTTGGAGTTCATTTTCTTCCAAGTGTACCAAGAATTCTTGCTTGCCCATTATTTAAACACGCTCGTGTGCTTCTTTTGCGTCGACGCCATATGGAAGTAACAAAGAATGAAATTCTGACAAATTTGGACGCATCTCGCAAGTAACGTTCATGAAATATATACAATGTACAACAAAACAGAAGGAAAAGCACTTGTTCAGCTTATTATTATTAATAATCACTTTCTGCATGGTAAGTCCGCATTGTACGGTTAGCCTCGGGCGGAGATGGTTTAATAGGATGAAAAGAGTGCAACTTGAATTGAGCTAGTTTGATCAGTCAATATCTGCCCATGAAACACGCACGTTGCAGAAATGAAACATGCATGATAGGTAACTACGCTATCCTGTTAAGTTACCAGACGTTATTAATATTGGTAGCGTATTTGCAATCACGGGCAGGCTTATGTCAAGTCTCTTTTAGAAACAAAGAAAAGTGTTTGACAATGACCTTCATGTAACAGGAGAAGTGCGTTATGTAACATGTAGACCATGTCGCTATTGCCGGTGGAAGATCCTTCAATGGTTTCAAACTACTGTTTAAGGATTTTTTGGGGGAACTGTTTGCCGTAGATGGGCTACGAAATTTAAAAGCGTCTACTCGCTGTTCACAAATAAAATATATATATGTAAATATATACGTATATATATATATATATATATATATATATGTATATATATATACGTATATATATATCTGTATATATAAGTATGTATATATATATATATATATATATATACATACATATATATATATAATCGAGGAATCAAGAGAGGTTCGAACTTGAACGATCTGTCTTATCTATTACAGCCTTGGTCCGTTGGAACTAAATGACGCTTTTCTTTGTGTTGATCAAATGTTAAGGGGAAGCCATTACACCATGAGGTGTATCATAGCAAGCAGCTGGGAGAGGCTCCTTCATCAGAGGTTAGAAATTATAGTTGAATGCACTTTCTAAGATTGTTGCAAAGCATGAGGTTCAAAGTAAGAACGGATGATGCTCTCCTAAAGTCATGTACAAACAACATGGGTTAAGAAGGAGGCACCACTCCTTATGCTTAGCTCTTATATTTGATTGAATAACAATTAATTAAACCACTCCGCCCGTTGCACGCCGTGGTTTCTTACTCCTTCTGACATAAGAACCCACTCTTATTCGCCGTGTCTCCTTATCAGAAAGTACCAATATAACTGTCCCTACGACTGTTTAATATTTAGAGAAAAGATGAAATAATAATAATAATAATAATAATAATAATAATAATAATAATAATAATAATAATAATAATAATAATAATAATAATAATAATAACAACAACAACAACAATAATAATTATAATAATAATATTTATATCTTTATTTCGTATACGTAGTACACTTATTGTATCATAGGTTTACATAGTATAATGTAGATCGTGATAAATAGAGAAAGAAAAAAGGGGAAAAAATAGCAATACAGACTTTATGCTAAGCAAGCAGAAAGAGAACAGTTATTATTACCAGCAAGCGTGTCGATGCCAAGTTAATATAAAGGCATCAAGCAGTACACAGATGGTCAAGCAATTCAGTCACTTCCACACGACTTAGAAACGAGTCCAGCTTGCCATCACGGATGTCACAGAGTTCACGGATAACCTGAGCTTTAGCACTCGCTGCCAACATCTCAGGTCCATTTGGCTTTTGCAATCGAACAGTGCAGAAGGGTTCACATTCCATCGTTTGAGATCTCCTCGGGCCATATTTGCTGATCAGGTAGTTAAATGATCTACCTACTTCTGATCTTGAGCCATCCATGACTAATTTACTGCATAATCCTACCAAGGTATTATTACTCTTGCCTTCTTTATGCATGAACTTAAGGAGGCGTGAGTGCAACTGCAGATCAACAGGGGGGTACTTCACATATATAAGGTAATAGGGCACTGTGCGTCCTGTATGGTAGATTCCATATAAGTCTTACAGCTTTGCGCCAGGCAGTATATATTTTATCAACTTTTGAGTCTGAATAATCCCAAAGTTGAGAACCGTAAAAAGACGTACAGTACGACTGAAATAATGTAAAACGTGTGGATGCAAAAGCATGGCCGAATTGAGCCATTAAGGTATTGACCTCAGAGAAAAACTTACTTGTACAATGTTTTATATTGGATGCAAGTGCATCAGTGCCGACAATGTGTCCTAGATGGACGTAAGTCTCAACCTTTTCAATCAGTCTCCCATCTATCTGAATTGAATTACATGGATTTACGTCATCAAGCGATAACCATTTGCTCTTGTCTGGGTTGAACTTAACGTTGTATTCTATTGCGAAGATGTCTTTAATAATCTACTGGCGCCTGTTATAGTCGGTGATAACAACACAAGATCATCGGCATAAGCAAGGGCACCCATGAAAAGATTGCCGATTTGACATCCAAACCCAGATGTTTTTAGTCTGTGTAGCAACTCATCAAAGTATATTCCAAACAAGATAGGGGAAAGAACTCCTCCTTGTTTCACACTGTTCCGACAGTGGAACATGGTACTTACTGAATTATGCCATGCTACATGAACAGTTTGATTTGTGTACATATTAATAAGTAGACGGATAATAATTGGAGATAGCCCCTTTTTTTCAAGTAATCTGAAAAGTTTGACATATTCGACTCTGTCAAATGCTTTTGTAGCATCCAGAAAAATGAGATTAACATTGCTGTTGTGTACTGTGTAGTAATTCAGACATTCTGACAAGACATACGTGCATTGGGTAGTGGAGGACTCGCGTTTAAATCCAAACTGTAGTTCAGACGTACTTAGTGTATCAGCATTGTCTGTCATAATAATCCAATCAAGTTATTTCCCAAGTACACTGCTAAGGGCTATGCCACGGTAATTTTCCGAATTACATATTGATTTACGTTTGTCTTTTGGTATGGGATGTAACATGAGTTTTGTTAGCCCATCAGGTGCGGTGACATGGGTAAGCATTGCTGAAAATAACAATGACAAATGTGTCTGTAATAATAATAATAATAATAATAATAATAATAATAATAATAATAATAATAATAATAATAATAATAATAATAATAATAATAATAATAATAATAATAATAATAACAATAACAGTGCGTGTCCTACCAACGCACGAAGTATACGAATCTTTAAACGAGATTATCGTGATTAAGCATTTACCTATTTAAAATCCGTTTTAAGTTTAAACACACATACACACACACACACACACACACACACACACACACACACACAACATAATCATGTCGCAATTTCAAAAATTAGAGGCGCAAACCAAATTTAACTCCATCACATCATACTCTCGTTTCACGTGCTTCCTTGCCCCTACGTGCACGCAATTAATAAACCTTAATATATATATATATATATATATATATATATATATATATATATATATATATATATATATATATATATATATATATATATATATATATATATATATATGGATTGCCATCAAAACTTTAGTTGATATGATTCTTAACAAACTTTGGTAAAATATGCACACATTTGACCGGTTTCGACACAACATTTCTGCACCATATTAAGTACAAGCTATGTGCAAAAAATTCAGGCCAGCAGACACAGAAGTCCGCGCGCATGGTCCGAAGTGAGAGTACTTTTCGTTCAAATGGTTATTTTATGGGTGTGAGTGGGTAATGACGATCCATTCTTTCTTTGACTCTTTTGTCATGATACCCAGATTACCACTCTATATATGCTTGCCACATTGTTTTCTCTCATACTTTGAAGCCTTCAGATTCATTTACATAAATTGAAGCCATTTCAAATGTTTAATCTAATCTGTAAATGAAAGGAATGTGTAGATTTTAATAATATCTAAACAAAGAAATTGAATCGTATTTTCGAATAGAATACAATGACCCAACAATTTTGAAAAGTCCTGTCTCGGCAACAGAACATGTTGGGATTCCATTTCACAAATTCGTGTCACCATCACATGACCAAGTCTAGGTATTGAGCATTTCCTTTTCATTGTATTGATGCAACGTGCACATAAAACATATATAACCACATCGTTCCATGTGTGTGTGTGTGTGTGGCTGCTTAACAGCCGAGTCTCCCACAGTAATTAATATTTTGCGACTGTAGATAACATTTACTTTATAATAACGTCCACTTGAAAGTGTTCCAACAAGAAACTTCACTGCATTTGTCATTTGTAATTATTCCGTACAGCAGCGTATCTCCACCCGGCAAGTCTCCGCCGACTTTGTTCACTAACCTAATCTTGCTACCACTAATTTTAAATATACGTTTTAGTATCTATATTTATGGTCACTCTACTGAAAGACAAAACAGATAAGTCATGAGGAACATTGTTGCGCAATCGTTGATGCTGATAGGCGAATTCAGCTGATTTGTGCTTGAATATTTGAGGTGAAAAGCATGTAATTTTGTGTACAAAATCCCTAAAGAAAATTCAATTTTGCCAGAATTGTAAAAAACCATCGAGCACATATAGGTACTTCGTTGTTAAGCTGTACGGGGCAACTCAGCCCGCAACTCCCATAAACGTGTCACATTGACCATAGGATTATTTTTCCATGTGTGCATATTTCAGTCCGTCTTCTGTCTATTTTTTCGTATCTGATTCCTTTACATTGTGCTGTTTCCATGTATCCGTTTACGCATGCGAAAATGTATGCATCATTTTCAAACCCATCAAGGAACGATTCGATCGACTCGGACGTAAAACGGCAGAGAATCTCCATGTGAAATGACGTCATTATTTGGGGCTGATTGAGACACAAGCGTACAGTTTCATGATATAATTTGATCAAGCATATTATTAAAACTTGCCCACCCAATTCCATTGACTGATTATATCTTCTATACGCTAAGAATTCACTTCGTTTCATTCATATATATTTATTAAGTGATCACAAAGAGAGAGCGTATACTAACGAACGACAATAATCACCCCATAGAATAAAAAAATGAGCATTGGCAAAGTCATTGGGGATGCGTCATAACTTATATATACATGTACTCGTATCATTAAACGGATGATATACGTACACATGGAAAACAAAAGAAGACGAATATGTGTTAAAACTTGTACGGACAGCACATTTACGGATACGTATACGTGTAAATGACGCACACATGGAAATCCAGCCTGATACCGGAACATGTACTATCGATCGACAGCTACGACCAAAACTATTTAAACTCATTTCTGACTCCATATTTCTCTTTTGTTCGCGTCAAAACACCACATGCAACAATATCAACACGGTTTTGTAGATGCAGTCATCACACTATTGTGAACAAGTCACCATTGATATATCATATACATATATATATATTTAATGAAAGTAATCATCTGGTACTTCTTCCTGAAGACACGTTTGCGATGAGTCTTGTCTCAGGTACACTGAGTAATCAAAGTGGCGCAGTATACTGATTGTGAGACCACATTTCATTTTATATATGTATATATACGTACTTACCTATTAATTGATTGTGAGGATATTTTTCAAGATAAAATGATGCGTGATGTTGATTACTTAAAAATTTATTTGATTTATAGTATCTAGATGAATGGAAAATAATTTTAAACTCGAAACCGAAATTACGATCGGATATCTTGTTTAAATCAGTGTTAGGAAACCGAAACTTATGTTACTACATGGTTATCCAGGCATGAAAGTTCTTTATTAGCACAACTACGAACGGAAATTTTACCCTTACGTATCGAAACAGGTCGATTTAGAGGAGTACCAGCCGACGCTAGATATAATGAATTGCGTGACTACGGGCTAGCAGAAAATGAAATTCATTTTATGTGTATTTGTTTCCTATACATGGATCTAAGGTATACTCTATTTCAGAATATGGCTGTTAATTTTCCTGATTTCCTGACTCTTCCAGATCAGGATAAATTTGTTTATTTAATGAAGAGTCATTATGTCTAAGATATCACAGTTTTCATAACAAATGCTTGGTTCAGAAGAAGGCGCACTCTTTATAATTAATTCATTTGGTACTTCTTGGCATATTTTTACATGTTACTAGAAATTTTGCAATAGTATATTAATTTCAGACATTATTTATGAGAAATTGAAGTAAGATCTCAATCAGCACTATATTCCATAGTATATATTTGTAGTTGTGTGATGCCAGGTGCAACCTAGTCCTGGAGATAATAGTACACTTGTTTGCATTTCATGTGCATGAGAGAATAACATATTATGTGGCGTATCTTTACTTTATTGCTAGATTCTCATCAATATTTATTTCCGTAAGCTTTTGTGACTCATGTATTATGTTTACACATGTGTACTGTAAATGCACACGTATTAAGTTAACGAAAGCCATTAAATCGCGTAATGTTGGTCACATGTCATGATCTTCATTATAATTTAAATATTTTTGGACGTATGTGCTTTTATGATTATATTATTTATAGGTGACTTTTAAGTCCAAGAGGGCTGAGTACTTTTCTTTCCATGTATGATTTCGTTTTGTAACATTTATGTAGAAGTCACTAAAATAAAATATATGCATACATACATACATACATACATACATACATACATACATACACATCTATGTCTATACCTCGTACACGATAGATATAGTGTGGACATGTATTATTCATACCAACGTACATAACAATGCAATAACTGGGCACGCAAGAAATGGAAAATATATAACATCACATAGCTACATGTAGTTCCGTGTTGTTTACATATTCATCAGTATAGAAACATAGTACAACTGGAAGCCTTCAGTAATTTTTCATGGCTGGGCAAAATGTATGTTTATGAAGTCTACGGGAATTCTATTGTTTGTAATGTTTCTTTCTCAGAAAAAAAATGTGTTAACTTTGTCTGTGGCTATACAAAGTTCTCTTATCAATGAATTACATGAATATTATCTGCAGCCCGTTATACTATGACCAAAATATATTGTAGGCCTAAAAGATACTGCATCTGGTATTTTTCCAATTTATTCCTTTGATCCCATATTTAGAAGAAACTAGAACAGTCGTCGCCGACAGACTTGGATACATCCCACGAGGATACACATTGGTCCCAACACTGAGTGATCACTCCCATGGCAGGTCTAAAAAGTGGTGATAAAAACCAGGTGACTCATAAATAGGGGTACAATTACATGAAAAAGATTCTGTCCAGAGATGGACGGCATTCAACCAACATCACATAATCAGAAATGACTATTTACATCTAAAATTGTCAAGCACATATACCGCGCGTAGTTACTGTGCCAACTTTGAAAGAAATCCATGCAAAAGTAAAGTGATAGTTGCGCACACAAAACTGTCCGCAGACAGACGAACACAAGGCTACCAACAAAAGCTGCATTGCAATAAAATGTCTTGCCGCGTCTGAAATTTGTGCCTTTATGCATATCTAGGGGAAGGGCGGGCAAAACGGACCGCTAAAGGAAAGGCTCTTGCCATTTGAAACTGAATTACTAACATGTATCTATACAAAGTTCCGTTTATTTCTTTATGTTAAACTATTGCTTTCTGGCCCAGGGTTGTGGGTGGGAATTCTGAATATATCCACAGGACGAATTTTAATTTCTAACCGAAATTATCGGTTTTGCCTGTGTGGTCGGGCCAAAAGGATCGAGGTACAGAGCATCAATGACAATCCTACTTCTATCAGTTTTTCCCAAAATTTACACTTCTAAATGAACATTTAGAAATATGAATAACAAACGAAGAGGTGTCTTAACTTTACAAAATACAAGCTAATCTTATTAGTCTCAAACATCTAGCTTATCATATTAAAAAGTGTCTGAAAGTGTTGATACTTTCGGACATAAAAAAAATCATTTTGCGCAGGCAAAACGTGGTAAATCACTGAAGACGGAAAATGATATGCTAGGAATCGTATCAAGCTGCTAGTAAAAGTCCATAATGAGAATTGATGCCACGATAGTTCCCTACCATTTGCTTGCCATGAAGTCTTATAGTCAATCAATTTACATACAAATATAGACAGTGGTAGTGGATATATAAAGTCTAACGTTCCACAAAAGCATACAGTTTATTTAAAAAAGGTCATAGTTTATTTTTCGATGACATCTTTTTCTTTGTTCATTCTAAATTTTACCAACGAAACAAATGCATCGATACTATCCCATCATAAAACTATACCTGATCCTTCATGCCCGCAATTTGATTCTACTTGTCAATGACTGCAATAGTAAAACCGGGCAAAAAGGGCCACTGTTCAAAAATTGAAATAAATTTATGAAAAACTGCGCCAAATCATTTTACTTCAGTTAATCACAAGAAAATGAGTGACCACAGATATCAATCGAGTGAAATTTTCGTGTTGATCATAACACTGGATTTATGTGTCACACGGTCATGATCGCTTGTAGAGTCAAAATTGCTACAAAGTCAAGAAGGATCAAAGACAACTAGAAAACAACGATTTGCTTGAAAGCAAATCTGTGTGTGAAAAGTTTGCGTGTTTTGATATAAGGCAATAACAGTCCTTTTAATTCCCCACGAACATGCTATTCCATAGTGTTAGTCACTATACATAATCAAGGAACATAAAAACATATATCTATCTCCAATCTTTCGTCAAATATGAAACAGTTAAACTTTCAGATGCCAATGATTTACATACATCTGTTTCCCTTTGTTGACTGTGTACACATATTGATAGCGCAAAGAGTTTGAAATATGATTTCTCAAATATCCAGTATTCTCATGGCACTGGAGATTGGACCCTATCTGCAGCCACTTTTAAAGCTGGTAGGGGAAAGTAAAACAGTTATAAGGGTGTCGTGAGGTCACTCTAGAGAGGTGTAAAGGGATATTTCCAGAAGGGCATTCTCGCACATTTTATTTTCCATATCATCATATTGAAAGTACTCTCATTATCTGTCCTTTGTACAGGCCATTATTTTCGAACAGTGTAATTTACTGAAATATATCACCTTAATATGATTATTGGATACAACACCCTCACAAACAGACGGGACTACCTGGCACATGTGGTCACTGCTGTGAACAGCCACACTCTACTTGCTGTAGTCACATTTGTTGGACAGAGTAGTCGGGTTCTTTGTAAATTTTGGCATCACCTCTAAGGTGTTCCAACAAGTGCCCATTGAATACCACACTGCTATTTTCAAGGAATAATCCATGACCATCGGGAGTTGTATAATGTAGATGGCCATTCACAAAACTGGTGACTGAATTCATGGATATTTAACGCAGGATTCCTCTGTGATTAAAGCATTGTTCATTGTTGACGGCTACAAGTTTTGATTCTGGTGTTGTGCCTCCATTGATGCCCGTGTTAATAATTTGCTTGCACGACATTTCTTCATCTGGTCATGCAACTGCTTACAACAATTGAATCAAGGTGACCCTACCCACTACGCGGTGACATAACATTTGGACGCATGCCCAGTGCATCAGCTTCTTAATGCTGATTCTTATAGGCCACGCAAGCAACAAAGCAAAATCAGACGGACCGTGCGCTCATTAAACAGAGCACACCCATCCAAGCCCTGGAGTTATGTTTTTACATCGACTTTCCATCGTAATTTGCAGCATGCCGAACTGCAACGTTGCACTATAAAACTTCCCATTATAAATCAAATGGGACACCTGCTGAAGTACCCATGATTTTCCACCTTACATGCAATCCAATCGGAGTACACAATCCAATGAGCGTACACACCTCCAATCAAATATTTAAAAAAGCAACAAAATGAATAAATAAATAAATAAAAAATAAATAAATAAATAAATAAATAAATAAATAAATAAATAAATAAATAAATAAATAAATAAATGAACAGGGCATTCTGAATACCCACATCATGTCTTACTAACTCCAACTATTGTGAATTTCTTTTAACCCTTTCCCACTAAATCTGTTGGTCAAATGCCGCCTGCCTCAATTACTGACCAAATTTAACAGTACCGGTAATGAAAAACAATTCTACTGAGAATTGTAGATGAAACCTATCAAGATAACATACCCCCGGCTAACAGTCTTCCTTGGTGTTGGTTGAACACAATCCACAAGGAAAGTCCTTAATTGAGTCTCGATTCAAAGGAAAGGGTTAACTGTGACAATTAGCATTATCGAATTTCGCCCATCATTTCCTATTCATACGGAGTTTAAGTTTAGAAACTCGTATAAAACCCATCCCACACAATCCTGCCACTTGGTCATGGTCGCCCTGAGAACTGGACCAGCAAAGATGGCATTCACATTGTAACATACCCAATCCTGTTATACTCCAGAAACTCTTCGCTGAGTTCAAATGAGCTAACCTCCATATCTATGCCTTGAATTGAGCCCTTCCGGCTGGCCTACAACATAATGGTATTTTTTTAATGTCCACAAAACAACAACAACAACAACAACAACAACAACAACAACAACAACAACAACAACAACGAAAACAAAAACAAAATTATAATGGGCAGTTTTATAGCTTATGGAGAGTAAAGAATTCGGACTGCGGAATAGGGTAATGACTACTAGGAAGTGGTTTTGGACAAAAAGACACAAATACAAAACAAACAAACAAACAAATGGAAGGAAAGAAAAAGAAAAGGAAAACACCAGAGGGCTGTTTGAACAGTCCGGCTCATCTGACTGAATGGATTCACCACACTAGCGGCACTATGACCTTGAGAATGGGGCCAAGGTCATCCATGTACTGTACAAGCCTGGCCTGAACAGAGGACCACCACCACGAACAACATCAAGCTCATAGCTCAAAATGTTCTCAAACTATCAGGTGACCAATAAATTTTCAGAAAAGTGACCCTATGACCTTGGAAATAAGGTCAAGGTCTTTCATGTACTGGGTAATTCTTGCCTGCATACAGGACCACCACCATGTGCAATTATGTAAGTCATAGATTAAGTTATGACACTAACCGTAAAACTCGTGCAAGTTGGCCTGTGACCTGGAGAATGAAGTCAAGGTTACTGATGTACCATGCAAGTCTTTGCCTTAAAACCGTTAGTATCCCTATGCAATTTGGAAGCAATTCGCCAAGTGCTTTTGGGAGAAAAAGATCTCATTTGATTTTCCCAAAAAATGAAGAAAAATCCAAAAATCACTGGACTAGAACCATTTGAACAAAATTGGTAGAGACTTACTGAAGACACATTCCCACCAAGTTTGAAGTGGATCTGGCTCACGGTTTGGAGAAGCCGAAAAGGTGAATTACCATTGCATCCACAAAAGAACAAAAAAATTCACAGAAAACCTAAAGTTCACTAGGCCGTAACGTATTGAACATACTTGGTAGAGACCCACCCAAGGTACATCCCCGCCAAGCTTGAAGTAAACCTGGCGTACGGTTTTGGAGAAGTAAAAAATGTGAACTGCCATTGCATTTACCATTGACTTGCACAGTAATCAATGCATGCATTGAGTGATAAGTTCCCAAATTGATAAATTTATTAAAAATTCGGGATCCACAGCAATGTCACCTAGTGGAAATGTTTGTGTGACTCTTCTACAAGGTATATAACCACCACGTTTCAGCATAATCTGAGTAACTATTTTGGAGAAGTCAAAAATTTTGAAAAAAAAAAATCATTTAAAAAAAAAGAGAAAATTTCCGGCGACACCTGTTGAACTAGTTAAGGTGTAGGGGTACCCAGAATTATCCTTATTTAATGTCGAAACAATGGGCCAAGTGGTTTCAGAGATGATTTAAAAAAAAAATATTCTCCCCAAAGTGAAAAACAAAAAATATAGAAAAACCAAAAATCAACGGAGCGTGACCATTTGAACAAAGTTGATTATACCCACCCAAGGTACGTTCTCGCTAAGTTTGAAGTGAATCTGGCCAATGGTTTTGGTAAAGAAGTCAAAAATATGAATTACAACAGCAATGACCATTCACTTACATAGCAATGAATAGGAATGTATGCATGGAATGATAAGTATCCGAATTGAAAAACTGGTATCCAAAGCAAGCCACCGGGTGAACATGTTTGTGTGACCCTTCTACAAGGAACATTTACATAATGTTTCAGCATAAAGTGAGTGACGATTTTGGAGAAGAGGTCGAAAATAGTAAAAACACACAAAAATTCATATTTTTTTAAATTGCGGCACCACCTTTTGAACAAATGGGTACCTAGAAGTGTTCCTGTATAATTTTGGCTAATTGGCCAAGTGGTTTCGGAGAAAATTCTAAAGTTCTTGCCAAAAAGTGAACAAATTCATAAAAAAAATCATGGAACGTGACCGTTTGAACAAACTTGGTAGAAACCTACCCAAGGTACCCCCCCCCCCTTGAAGTTTGAAGTGAATCTGGCTAACAGTTTTGGAGAAGAAGTCGAAAATGTTAATTACAACAGCAATCACCATTCACTTACATAGTAATAAATATAAATGTATGCATTCACTAATAAGAACCCAAAATGAAAAACTCGTTATAAATCAGGGATCCATAGCAACAGTACCTGGCGAACAAATTCATGTGACCCTCCTACCAGGAACATTTACACTATCTTTTGAAGTTTCAGCATAATCTGGGTGACTCTTTTGCAAAATTCGAAAATAGCGAAAAAAAACACAAAAAAATCATTAAAAAATAGAAAGAATTCGCAGCACTTGAACAAGTTAAGGTCTAAGGGTACCCAGAAGCGTCCCTGTGTAATTTCGAAGCAATTGGCCCAGTGGTTTTGGATAACAACACTGAAAAAATACCGAAAATTTTAAGAAAAAAAAATCATAAAAATCCAAAAATCACTGGACCTTGACTATTTGTACCAAGTTGGTAGAGACCTACCCAAGGTATATCCCCAGCAAGTTTAGAGTGAATCTAGCGGATGGTTTTGGAGAAGTCCTGAATGTGAATTGTGGATGGACGGACGATAGACCACCCTTTAAGCTCAGCTGACTTACAAGTCAGCTGAGCTAAAAACATACACACTCCACTTAAGGGTGAAGAGAAAGCAAGTGACGATGTCGTAGATAGGGCCACATATTGGGCTAGCACTAAAGAAATCATACTGGAAGGCTTGGGTCTAGTGAGGTGCCAAGTCCAAATCTTGCCTAAGTTCACACACGTTAGCAGTAGAACCTGCCGGGTAGGCATGCAAAATTAAAATTTCCCCGCTGTAATCGACGGTATATGTGAAAAGAGTGATAAAGGGTCTGTCGAAGACAAGTTTCATTACTTTATTATCTGCACAAGGCACTCTCACAATAGGCAGATACTATTTTAATTAATTGAATCTTATTTTGAATTTTGAAACCCGTGCCTGTAATGACAAATTTAAAATGATCATGAGGTGTCAGGTGTTAGGTGGGGTCTGTAGAATAAGTTCTGAGAATTATTAATAGAATTACTACCAGTGTCTATGCTGTATTGCTCCCACTGTGAATTAGGGTATGTACGATATGTAGGACAATTTCGTCAGCGTTGACCAGTAGACTTATCAATAAAATCTTAACTTACTTACTGAGGCATTATTTTAGTCCATATGATAAATTGGATCTGAAGTTCACGACATCGATTCCTTTCCACATTCTCAGGGAATCAGATTTAAGTTTGTTTCTATCATAAGCAGAAAATAAATTGATTGCCATTTAGTACTGTAATATTGCGTTTTGAAATACGGAAAGGTAATGGCGTCCTCTTGTTTCGCTTGCTCTTCCGGGACCAATGTATTCAACCTCAGACACGCAGTGAATGGTGCTTGATACCAGGAAGGGAGAGTATATTATTAAGACCTGATGACCAAAACCGGTGAAGTTTTTTTTCTGTAGCACACTACCAATTCAGTGTACCTTCTTTTAGACATCTCCCTAAGGGCATAGACATAATAAGATTCTGTGCAGAGATGGAGTGACATGGAAAACATATGGCACTGCACACTTGATAAAGCGTTTTCCATCAGCCAGCCAGTCTTTCATATGACAAAGTGCTTCACTTTTCTACTGATTCTGCTTTATTCCACTTACATTTTGCTTGAACCTTTTTTGGTCAGAATACGACTGAGTGAATAACTTATTTTGGAATGTCTTCATTATAGGACTTCTCTCCAATTATCTGAAAAAAATTGCTGGTAACATAAATTAAAGAAAACACATTAAAGCTGGCAAAAGTTTACATCCAAGCACCGTTTGGCAATTTGAGCAGGAAAGTGTCCACGACATGCAATAATCAGCAGACAACCACAAACATGGTTAGCCGCACGTATGCTGAAGTCACATGGAGGAGCAGGACTCATATAATGATTACTGAAAACTACAATCTTGAATGACATATTGAAAAAATCTGTCAAAAGAAGGCAAATGACTGCTGATGAACTGTCTCCAACATACAGCAAATATTTCTTAGGTGCTACTCTTGTCATAATTTTTAGTTAAGTCCGAACCACGTTTGTCCAAATGGTCTTGCTCTAATGATTTTTAGATATTTTACATTATTTTTGTTCATTTTTTGTTAAAATGATGACACATCTTCTCCAAAATTACTTGGCCAATTGCTTTGAAATTGCATTAGTGCCTTTCTGGGTACCCCTAGACCCTAATTTATTCAAGAGCCCTGTTATGCTTTTTCATTCCTTATTATTATTATTATTATTATTATTATTATTATTATTATTATTATTATTATTATTATTGTTGTTGTTGTTGTTGTTGTTGTTGTTATTATTGTTATTATTGTTGTTGTTGTTGTTGTTATTATTATTATTATTATTATTATCATTATCATTATCATTATTCACTCTTTCAGGAAAGCATATAACCTTGAAAAGATGCGGCTCAAACAGATCACCCTTCATATTAGCATCAGTGACATTGACATATTCTTAGATCCGGCCAAGTGGCCAGCTGATACGTGTTCCAGAACATGGGACATACGCAGCAACAGAGAGTGCAACAGAGAGTAAAACTAAGATTCACTTTTTGACTCAATGACTGCAACAAAATACCTTAACATTTTAACATACAACTGTAACATGTTCATAAAGTGGAGTATATGAAGTCTTCTGGTACAATATAAACCAGAAATCATCTGCTGTCAGGAAACATGGCGGCTTTAACATAATATGAAGTCTAACTTGTGTAATATACACAGTAATTATTTAGGACATGGAGTGTGCGATGTCGTTGAGAATGTTGACATTATTCATGGTAGACCTGACGCAGGATGTGGTATCTTGTGGAATAAATCATTATCACAACATGTAAATGGGGTAAGAATATGTCAGACAGCAAGAGTCTGTGGTGTGACGCTGCAAAATTGACAATGGTCGTACTATATTACTTATTTGTTGTTACATGCCAAATGATCATACGTGTAAGTTACAAGCATGTCACGAGTTTATTAAGACGTGTGAATTTTATTTCTCAGGATGATTGTATAGGTATTGGTCTTATTTTACGGAATTCTTGAATTAGCAGAGCACTTTTAATCATCCTATCAGCGCTAAAGAGGTCACTTTTCGCAGCTTTAGCGATAATGGAAGCAGTTGCATTGCTTACTTTCCATTATCAAAAGACCTGTATGAAAACATTCTTACTTTTGTTGTTGTGTGGGATGGCATAAACGTGTCCCCGCATCATCTTGTCTTATTGCAAGTAGAACCATCATGTATAAAAAGTCCTATACATGTACCAAAGGACAGTGTACCAAAACCACGTATAACATGGTATAAGGCATCTGATATTGACATTGATATTAATAGCTTTTAGACAGCATTCGACTAAATGTTACATAATTATGTAATTCCGCATGACCTGCTTCAGTGTAAGAAGGATGGGTGTGGTAATGCTGGACATTTTCATTGCATTGACAATCTATGTGACTTTATAATTTTACATATGGTAGTAAAGACTTTCGCTTAGTTAACTATGTAGAGTACCTGGGTATCATGATTAAAGCAAGTGGAGTGTTTTCTTATGCGGAAAAACACCTAGCTGACAAAGCACAAAAGGCCGCTTTCATGCTGAAACGCAGTATTGTGTCAGACAGGAATAATCTGATAACTCCTGACGTAGCTCTCACTTTATTTGATTCTTATGTTAAGCCTGTGGTGCTCTATGGATGTGAAATATGGTCTCTTGCATCCTACAAAAATTTGAAAACAGGAAAGTACTTTTGTGACCCACATACCCAAAATTTGATAAATATTCATGAATCAGAAAAGGTACAAACTGATTTTTGTAAATTCATCCTTGGAGTATCGAACAAAACTCATAACTTAGCATCTTTAGCCGAGCTGGGAAGATACCCACTCTCTATCGACATGAAAATTAAAATAATAAAATATTGGTTAAGAATTACAAACCTGGAATCGGATAATATATTGTTAAAATCTTTAAATGACATTTCCTCCTTAGACGACGCAGGCCACACAGTGTGGCTGTCAGCCGTCAGGAAAATACTTGAGCACAACGGTTTCTCTTACGTGTGGAAAAACAAAGGCAAAGATATCATACCTGATGTGTTCCTGAAAAAATTGAGAATACGCTTGCAAGATCAACACACCCAACTGTTCCATTCATCTCTGTACAACGACAATGTAATAAATGGATCAGGTGCCAAACTTAGAACATATAGAAATTTCAAGGTAAATTATGTAAAAGAAAAATATTTTAGTTGCATCAGATCTTTTAAGTATAGGAAAGCCCTTTCGAAACTACGGCTAAGTAGCCATGCATTGCGCATTGAAGTTGGTAGATATAAACACGAATTAGTTGAAGACAGAATATGTGAATTTTGTGATTCTGGCCAAATTGAGTCAGAAGAACATTTTTTACTTCACTGTTCGTTGTACAGAGATGAGAGAAACGACCTTATATCAGCTTTATCCGTCTCAGCTCTGGAATTCTCCCTAAGTCTATTTTTTTCCCCTGACTGCGAGGTGGCGGTGCCAATCGGCAAGTGTGTATACAATATGTTCAAGAAAAGAAAGAAAAAATCATTAGATAGGTAGTAGGATTTTAGTTGTGTGTACATAATTTTAACAATTTTTGTTTCTTCAATTGCATTTTATTTGTATATATTTTATTGTACATAATTTTGTATGCTGTAAACCCACATTGGGTACAAATAAAGCAATAAAGTACACTATAATTCAGTGTTGCTTAAAAGCTGGTGACCAATATATTATATTTACATTCAATCTAACTTTTAACATTGCAAGTATAGGAGAGAGCCTGGTGTGTTATGGTTCCATAACACATTAGCCTTGTGTGTTATGGAACCATAACACATGTGTCCCGCCCACATTCCAATAAGCTACGCCTACCTGGGTTTCCGGAACTTAACACTTGAACATGCTCGGCAAATCAGTTTTTGGTCGTTTCTCTTAATTCTATGTATTAAGTTTCTAAATTTCGTGTAATTGAGCAGAAAAATTAAGAGGGAAATGTAAATATAAGCAATGAGGGTCGCTTTTGTGTGTGTTATGGCATAATCACGCGCGTCATTATGCCATAACACACACAAAATCGACCCTCATTTCTTGACCCAAGACTAAGAAAAGAAAAGGTATAGCAGGCTGGAAGGAAGAAGCACAACTTGCAAAGGAGACTACTTTATTTTGTCATAGTATATGGATTAGTTGCGGAAGATCAATGACAGGTGTTTTTGATATCAGAAGAACTAGATCTCTTTATCATAAGGCCATCAAAGAATTAAAAAGACGAGAGACAAAACTCAGATGCGAGAAGATGGATGAAGCTGTTCTTAAAAACAACACTAGGAATTTTTGGCAAGAAGCCAAGAAATTTACCAAATGTAAAAAGGTGTTGACGAACAATGTAAGTGGCAAACAGGGTGGGGAAAGCATCGCAGCCTATTGTGCTACAAAATATGAACAGCTGTATAAGAGTATTCCTTATGATGGGTGTGTAATGATGAGATTAAGGAGAAAGTAAAATAACAGAATTAATTAAGGACCAAGCATATGTGACACATCTTTTGATAAGTTTAAAAATGCTTTGACTGACTTGAAAACTTGGAAACATGAAGGATTAAATGGATTAGATTAGGATCACATATTATATGGGTCTGATAAGTATTCTGTGTTTCCTTATATCTACAAGTTGTAGACATGGCTATACAGCTGAAGGACTTCGGCATTCTGTGATTGTTACTATACGAAAGGACTATAAAGGATCTTTGTTATCAAGTGACAATTATAGGGGAATTTGTCTTTGTTCATGTATTATGAAAATAATTCAGGTTATCATGCTCAATAGAAGCGGGGCCGCCCTGAAGACCTCGGACCTTCAATTTGCATATAAAAGCGAACATTCTACCTCGATGTGTTCTTTGATAATCAAAGAAACTGTGCAGCATTATCAAAACTAGAAAAGTGTCAAAAGGACACGAATGCCCCCATCTGTCATTGCCCCCATCAGCATTGGAAAGAATATGGCATTTAACTGGTGTAAGACTTCAAATACTTTTGAGATACATGTAACACAAATGTGACAAGTTTAACGTCGAATCAACATTTTTCATACGTTAATCAATGATCAATTAACAGAAGTTAATTCAAGGGACAAAAAAACCCAGGTGCACACTTTCATATATTGATAGATGTTTCCACAAGTTTCATGATTGAACCTCAAATACTTTTTTAAAATACATGCGACACAAATGTGACAAGTCCAACGCAGAATCAACATTTTCCCCTAGTTAATTAATCATTAATTAACACCAAATATTTAATCCAAGAGAGAAACAAAAGCCCACATGCACACCTTCATATATTGATAAATGTCTCCACAAAGTTGCATGGTTGAAGCTTAAATACCTTTTGAGATACATGCGACATAAATGTGACAAGTCTAACGTCAAATCAACATTTCCCCTAAGTTAATTAATGATTAATTAACACCAAATAATAAATCCAAGAGAGAAACAAAACCCCAGGTGCACACCTTCATTTATTGATAAATGTTTCCACAAAGTTGTGTGGTTGAACTTCAAACACCTTTTGAGATACATGCGACATAAATGTGACAAGTCTAACGTCGAATCTACATTCTCCCCATTGCCAAGTTAATGAATGATTAATTAAGACAGTATAATCAACCCAAGAGCCAAACAAAAGCCCAGGTGCACGCCTTCATATATTGATAGATGTTTCCACAAAGTTTCATGGTTGTACCTCAAATGCTTTTGGAGGTCTGCGCGACACAAATGTGACAATTTTCATGTCGGACGGACGGACAAGGGCAAATCTAGACCCCCCGGGAGGGGGGGGCATAACAATGGTAGTAATGTCTATGGGTGTATGCTCGATACATCTAAAGCTTTTAATCGCATAAGATTTGATAGACTGTTTACTTGTTATTAGTAAGGAACTTTTCTGCTCCCTACATCAAATTTTTATCCAATGGATGCTTAATAGACGGTTTACTTTGTTGTTGTTGTGAGAAACTTTTTCTGCTCCGTACATCAAATTTTTGTCTAATGGATACTTATCTCAGATGATTCGTGTTAAGTGGGGATCATGTAAATCTGATGCCTTTAAGGGTACTACTGGAGTCTGTCAAGGTGGATTTATTTCACCGATTTTGTCCAGTTTATACAGACAATTTAATTGATAAACTCAGGACTAGTAATTAAGGCTGTTGTGTTGGTAATAAATATCTGGGATGCATAATATATTCTGACGATTTGTCATTCTGAGCCCATCTTTAACTGGGCTACAGGACATGAATAATATTTGTAGTGATTATGGTGTTCAGAACTCAACAATATTTAATGACAAACAGAGTGTAAATATTCAGTTCACTCATAATGATGGTTACAAAATTGATAAATGTATAGGACTTAATGGTAATGCTATAAGGTGGGAGGGGAAAGTGAAAAATGTCGGTGACATTATAAACTGTAAACTTAATAACAAAATTGCAGCCTACATGTGTAAATTAGGAGTAAGAAGTAGTGGAAGTGTGACTGGTAGGAATATTTACATTGTGTCTGCAACAAGTTTAAATGTGGAGTAGACCAGCTGCTGAAAGGCAGCTGTTTCATAAAAAAATGTACTGATGCTCAGTTAGCAGTAGCAGGCAATATCATGGAAATGCTGTACGCAAGGGACAAGGTAGTAGATCTTACAGGGTTCATCTATGATAAAATACAAGCTTTGATCAATACTCTGTCTGTAATGTAAAGAAAAGCTGTTTGTACGTAACTTACTTATTGTATTTATATTTACTACGCACTTATGTATTTTTAATATGAAAAATAAATAATAAATAAGTCGTAGTAGTATTAAGACTTTTTTATGCATCGTTTCTTTGCTTGATTTCATTCCAAACTTTAAGTTAGATCCTATTCAAACTTACTGGAAATGTACCCGGACCTGGTTTCCACAAAATTGTTCATTACATTGTGGTGTTTTTATTATCATTTTAAACAAATAATCAGGGATTGTTTTTTTTTTTTTCAGAAATGGGATATGTATGTTAACGAGGGTGATGATGGCCTTAAACAAAAGTGGCCTTGATATCATGCTGAAATTTACAGGATCACGTCAGTCTGTGCATCGATATTAGGTCAGCTGAGCACAGGACTGCCACAGCCCTCTTGTTACAGGGTGGTGGAGGTTGCCCAGTATAACTATACGCCCTTTCCCCCTTGAATTCGAGTAAAAGTTTGATTCTGTGCTCATATTGGCTTGGGGGATTTTTGAAGTTAGAGCCAAGAAGGTCCACCCAGAACACAGGTGAAGTGCATTGTCACATCACGACAGGAAATTGTTTCATATATATGGGTTATTCACCTAGCATTTGAAAAAAAAAATTTACCATTACTTACCAAGTTGGGCTAATACATATGCAGTGTGGCTTTTGCCAATAGCAAATGAGGTCGGCCAATAGCGGACCACGGCAACAAGCTCAGATGCTTGCAAACATGCACCTGGATTCTACAAAATACCACTTGCTTGTTGTCAGTAAAGGATGTCCACAGACTTATATGTACTGCCCGCAATTAATCACGTATGCTTTACTGGGGTCATCTAGATGAATGGTCCTGTCAATAAGCTGATGTTACCCAATACACTGGAACCTGTTTTGAAAGAGAACCCCACTAAAACTCATAGTGTACCCAATGCAACATTTTTTACCTCTTTTCTAAGTAAATTATACTGGAAATTCCTTCTCTGTACTAGTTTTTTCCCCTTAGAGAGCCTCATTCAATAGAGATGCTGTGTGAAATACCCAATCACTAATTGTAGTCAGCAATACCAGTTGGTCTTACCAGCACTTCCTTAGATGTTATTAGACTGGTGAAGATATATTCATGTCCCAACCCATGTTTCAAAGTGTCAATCTTGAATGACCTTAGTTTGAATCTCACAGGTCTTTCTTGGTATATAAAAACTCTCTAAATTACACTGACCCTATCATCTAACCAAATGAACATGTCAAGAGATGATTATCCCTGCACTCTGCACATAGATCTGTGGTAAAAAGATGGGCAAAAGGTCGGAGGGGTGCCCAGTCTAATTTTACAACCAAGTCAACAGCTGAATGACATGATGCGAGCCTCCCACCCTCTCCACCAAAGAATGTCAATACATGTACTTGACCACACCCTAGCTACACACGTTGTTAACCCACATTCAATTCATAATGTACATATACAACTTACCTGTTTTATATACAGTGTACAAGTCATACAGCACTGTATGCGTACTTAGTACTTTAGTTTTACGGGTCTGTCCTATTGGGAGACCCTTTGTTTTCGGGTTGTCTGTCAATCTGGATGTCGTCCGTTTGGAGGTGCACATTCACGCTACAGCGATGTCTACAGATTGCCTCCATGTACTCTGCTCAAATTGAGCAATATTCTAGCATTACCTGGTAAGATGACCTGATAAAATGATCCCGAACTAACTTAAGTCCACAAGTATTAAGGAAATACTGGAAAATATACTATTTTTCATGTTTTGATGTCTCATACATCTGTTGTGTTTGAATGCACCTGGTAGGACATGCATCAACATAACGAAGTCAAAACTATTGGACTTTTGTATAAAAAATATTTTATTATACAAGAATTTCTTCAACACTATGAAAGACAATGATGAACACACCAGGCTTTTTAATGTTTAAAATGATGCACAACTCTGCCTGTTAAAGCTTTCAATGAGACAGAACATACCCAATACAATCCCTCTGTGCTGGATGGAAGAGGAATAGGCAGCTGTCAGTTTACACAAATTACTGACACCATTAATGCTAATTAATCACCAGACCAATGGCCCATGTACAAAAGAGTAAAGAAAGGACCAGTGTCTGCTCGAGACATATACAACAGCAAATAAGACTCCTTCTCATGCTGTTTAAATGAACACTCATTCTTTTCTGCAGCACAAGGAACTGCACATTCCCTGAATTAAACCTTTGCTGTACAAAATTATAGTCGTTACATTAGTTTGGTTTATTTTTTTTTTATTTGGTTCATTGAAAATACTTCCACTCACCTATCACCAAAAATGACAAATAAAACCTGACCGCAGCAATAGGTACACAGTGTTGCCAACCCTCCCGGTTTCCCGGGAGACTCCCGGAATTTTATGCTGAAAATACTTGAAAAAGTGTGGATTTTTGACAATTTTGAGTCACCTCCCGGAATTTCATCTATATTTCTCTTTTATATTGCATATTAATTGATCAATCTCCCATGATTTTACTTTTTATCTCCCGTATTTTAAGTTTGGCAGTTTGGCAACACTGGGGACACATATTGTTTGACACTTGCCCCCTTGAACTGGCGAAAACTGGCTGATGGTCAAATGTCTGCTTCAGTGCTTTTGAATAATGTCAACAGTAAAGAAAATTTAAATGAAAATTGCAGAGGAGACCTATCACGATAATATGCTGCTGGTCAATAACTTTCATTGACATGAGTTCCACACTGAGCTTCCAACCCATGCCATGGAAAGCTATTAACTCAGTCTTTATTCAAGCAGGCAACGGTTAAAGCACAAGGTGACAAAATAGTTGCTCCCAAACCATCTTTTTCAGATCTTGGCAATGAAAATTTTATTGAAACTGCAGAACCTTTATGTAGAGTTTGGTCAAAAATGTAAATAGTTTTGAAAGGGCTCTGGAATTATAGGGAAAGATATTTTGTAGATCTTTACATGCTTTAGGTCGATCTCACCATTTAAATTCTATCATTTTTTATGCAAATTAATTTAATTTTGTTGTATGCAAAGTTTATCACATCTGATCATAATACAATAAGCAGAGGACTACGTCAACAGCCGGTCCTCAGATGACCTTGACATTCAACCCATAATAAGTGCCACCCTGGTCTGGGGGTACCCAGAAGTGTTCCTTTGCAATTTTGAACCAATCAGCCAGGTGGTTTCAGAAGATTTTTCTTCTAGACCGCCAAAAAAATGCACAGAGTACAAAACAAAAACAAACAAATAAACAAACAAAAAACAAACTCCAAACTAAAAATCACTGGAGCAGGACAATTTGAACAAACTTGGTACAGACCAACCAAGTTTAAAGTAAACTTGACTGATGGTTTTGCAGAAGTTTAAAATGTGAATGACCATTTCAAACCCCAGTGACTTACATTGTAATCTATAGGCATGCATGCATTAACCAATAAGTGGCCAAACTGGAAAAACAGTTGAAGGGCTTGGCAGTTTCTGAGATTTCTGGATTTTTTTCAGATTTGGTCAAAACATGGAAAAAAAAAATCCTAAACAGGATAAAAATCAATGGAGGCTGACCATATGAACCAACTTAACAGAGACCCAACAAGTGTACAGTGATCCAAAGGCTCTATGTCCCCTGCCACAATATAAAGAAAGCTACTGTAAATTGCTTTAATTTCGCTGTATTCTTATTTTCGCTTATTTCGCTGATGGCACAAAACCGTGAAAATAAAAACACAGCGAAATAGTATTTTAACATTGTTAGAATGGGAATTATTTCCAAAACAGTGAAATTAAAACTACAGTGAAATGTCAAAAATACTAAAACCGTGAAAATTTAAACACGTGAAAATAAAGCAATTTACAGTATACAATGTATACGGCATGTCTGGATGAAAAAAATTGATATGTTCTTGGGCCCTGTGACCTTCAAAATAGGTCAAGGTTAAAAGCAATACATGGGGCACATGCCCTTGGTAAGATGCATCTCTGGTATAAATGTCATTCTTCTATCTCTGAGGGTTCTAGAGATATGTTGCCAGACACATGAAAATGGATATGTTCTTGGTCCCTGTTTCAAGGTAAATACACACTACACAGCACACATGCCCGTGGTATGATGTATCTCTGGTATAAATTTCATTATTCTATCTCTTCGGGTTTTAGAGATATGCTCCCGGATGGACGGAGCGAACCAGCCCCTATCACTACTAATTCTATGTCCCCCTATGCCACCTTTGGTGGCGGGGGCAATAAGGACTGAATCCTTGTAACATTTCATATGGACAAGAGGTCTGTTTTGAAGACTTGACTGAAAAATGTGGATGATAATGAACTTTGTTAATTGTCCAAAACGTACCTGGTCCACTGCACTGACCAATCTCTGTGTTTTCTCCATCCCATTTTTGGAGCTGAGAGAATTCACAACTTGGGCTGTTTGGGAGTTAACAATTACACTCAAAGTTTGTACTTTCTACACTTGACATAAAGCCACATCACAGTCCAAAAGCTTTGTCACTGGTAATTGTAAGAGCAAACAAACTGATTTTATTACTCCATTCATGTGAGTTCACACCATTAAAGATCCGACCGTACCACTATACGGCACACATGAAATACTCAGCAAATTACAATTGGAAGAAATAGCCAGCTTGGGAAATGTGAATGATCAATCAGACAGCACTGCTGTCACGCACACAGTAACTGTCTTGTGTCAGTGACAGGACAAGTTTTCGCTCATCTAGAAACACACAGCGAGGCTCTGTAATCCATGTCCTATTGTCCTAGACAAGTAAATTGATGCAAGGCAAGTTCAATTTAAAAGAAACAGCACGTAACAAATGGGAGTGCTTTTCCGCAAATAAGTGGACTTCAAAGAGAATTAATTGCAGAGCCTGGAGACAGCTTTGGTAAAATGACAGTTGTTCTTATTGAAATTGTATGCCAATAAAATGTGGACAATAGCAGTGGCAAGCTGACTTATCTGTCATGTTCCACTTATCCGGGACAAGGAAACAGACCTGACCTTGAACACTGCACATTATACTGATATAATTACTTCAACTGGCAAACACACATTAAATGTACCTATTTGAAAACCTGTTTGACCAATTCCAAAAAGTTGCATATGAAAGTCTGATAGAAAGTCATTGGTTGCAAGTGCTCAGGGTTTTTTGGGGGGCGGGAGTGTTTTTTTGTTTTTTCTTCCTTTTTTTTTGTACTTTTTTTTTGGGGGGGGGGATTTCTGTCAACTATGATCAAAATCATACCCAACTGTGAATCACACCCTACTCTGAACCCCACCCTGGGGTAGGAACCTAGTACTGTAACATGAGTACAATTATTTAATCTATAAATCCTTTCTCCATCTTGTCTGTCCAATGGATGTGATTTCAATCTAAATCTACATGTAGCATTTCCTGAGGTCACCTTAACAGCATGTGCTGAAGATCGACACAAATTATATGCAGTCTTGCTACTGGATGATGGTTCAAGTTTAATATAGATTTCCTGTGTAGACTTCCCTATTTTAACAACCATAATAACACCCATTTGGTTACCTGACTATACCAATGCTAATAGTCATTCTTACAATCTGACCTACATGCTGTTTTACTGCTAGATTTCAGGTATCCCATTGTTGGTCACAATATTGACCAGGCATGTCTGGATAACAAGACGTCCACGAGAGTTGATCTGAATCATGTGTTTTACTGGCTGGTTGGCACTTGTTTTAACCTTTTTCTCTCTCGACTAAGGACTAAGTAAACAATTTTTCTTGGCCTGAGGTGGGTGCACAGTACCCTACCCACATTAAAGAAATCTGTTGACCAAGGGCATGTTTTCCAGGCCAGTCTCATCTACAATCCTCAATCATATTGCTTTTCATTCGTGTTGAAATTAGTCACAAACAAGGAAGCAGATATTTGACCACCAGATGGTTTTGACCAGTTTAAGCGTAAAGTGTTAAATCAATGTTTGCTTTTCAGATTAACCTATTACATAAAACCAATATCGCACTCCCAATACACCATCCACTTTGACTAAGCTTAATTGCGTAAGAAGGTTGCGTCCTGGAATTCAGTGTTGAGCACAAATAAAGTGACCAGAAAGTGCGCAATTCTGCACCAATAAACTGACACTGCCACTACAGTGTTGTGAATTAAGCATTCAGGAGTACTTCACAAAGACACATACAAATCATTCCATAAATCAACAGATTTAACCCATTCCACCCTAATGACACTTTTTCACTCTTATATCTAAGTATCATCTGCTAACTGTATCTTACTAATTTGAGGATTACTTTTCAAAACTTTGGATGAAACTTGCATGGAAGATCAGTCCCAATTATATGCCCGTGGTCAACAGCTTTCCTTGGCGCTATGGGTGCAATGCACCCAGAGTGCGCCAAGGAAAGCTGTCGACTCAGTCTTCTATCAGGGTGGAATTTGTTAAAACAAAAGTGCCACAAATTATACATTTTGGAAAAAGTAACAAACCAAAGGCTTGTTTTCTGACAGTCATAATTATGTGTCCTTTGCCTCGTGTTTATACAGCAATCTGGGAAATGCATCATCCCATTTTTCAAAGAAATGTGGATTTGACTTTTTTCTTTAAAGGAGTACTGTTTTAATTCGTATGAAAAATAAGTTCATTTATTTGTCTAAAACAGCCATTTTTTTTTGTTACAAAGACATGTTTGAAGTTTAATTGACAACCCTGTGCTAGCCACATCAGAGGGACTGGGCTTCCACTCAATCTGTTGACAAAACGAAGCTATGCATTACACGCTTTTGTGATTTACATTGTTTTCGCAAGTTTCCCACAAACCTGATGTTTTTAGGATTATAAATAAAAAAGCTTAATCCACATTTCTATGAAAAATGGAATGATGTATTTCCATGATTGCTGATCAAATATGGAACAAAGGACACTTATGACTGTGTCAGAAAAAATCACAGGTTAATTACCTTTCCACAAATGTATAGTTTCTAGCACTTCTTCGTGATGCAGTTCTGGGTCCTTAACATCAAGCTATACCCACAATCTGGGTTGCATTACGCTGCACCTCATTTCCTCCTTAATACTGATCACAGGTAATGTTATCTATTCCCTTAGTTTTGGTTCAGATCTATGCTACCATCTTGAGTAAACTTACAGGCTGAATCAGACACACGGGAAAACAGTTCCACCTCAACAGAAACTGCTGCTGCACAATGTGAGTGCTGCCACCTGGAAGCCATCCTCAATAATAATCTCTCAACTCCATTTTTCATCCACGCAGAACATTATACAATGTACAAGTTTTATAATATGGAATGCTCTGAGGACATATTGTGGAAAAAAAAAATTTAGCACAAGTCTTGTTACTTGCAAAATCAGTTCCAAACACAACCCAAAGAAACAAAGCAACAAGGCCATTTTGATGAGTTGAAAAACTTGCTGACTGTATGGTTTTGATTGATTATATATAAATGAATAATTATGAGGATATCTCACTACATAGAAAAAAAAATTCTCCACTCAATGGAACTGTCAAATTTTCAATCTCATTTGCCATGTGTCACCATAACAAATATCAAAATAATGGATAAGTGTCAAATATCTTCCAAGCTCACTACATCAACCTCCTCCAATCAATGGAGCTGCTAAATTTCTAATCACATGTGATCATATCAACCCATCAGTATCATATTCACAATAATGCCCAGTTAATAGACTAACTCCCTGTGTGCTTGAACTCTTCTGGTTCGCCTACTGGATGCCATTACCACAAGTTGCACACAGCTAAATGCCAACATTCTATTGCTGGGCAGTCTGACCAATCAACAGCCTTATACTTCTCTCTTCCAATGGATGCCGTGGACACAAGATCTGTTCAACACACAGGCAAATCTGACCAATCAATGGGCTTTTTGCCTTGTTGTTGCAGTATTTTGTTGGTTTGAGAGAAATGCTTACACCCCAAAAAGCCTCTGTGTGCAGACAGGGGAGAAGGATGCACAGACTTCAACACATGATGCCTTTTCTGAAACATACAGAAAACAATTAATTCATATCATAAAGGACTGACGGGCAAGTGTAATTTACAGGTTTATTATTAACAATAATTTCATGACAACAGATATACATGCCACTGCTAATTACATTAGAGACATTTTTCAAGGTCCATGTATATCTTTACCTTTCAGGGCTACCTGGACCAAACATAATTCTAGGCCACATGTAAATCCATATTTCTATGTGTTTTGCTATCCACCTGATGCAGTTATACGCTGGTGTAGGAGGCAAAATACAACTTTAACTTCTAAATTTGTAACAAGGCTTGTAACTATGTTCCAAGATCCTGATTTCAAAGATCCTGAAAAAGTTTTCCCATCACCCAATGAGTCTCCCACGAAAATCAGGATACACCCTCCCTTAAAAAAGGATATTTCCAGCTGTAAAAGTATTTAAATGCAAACACACCTTTCCTATCTATTTCAGTATTTATAACTACATGTTCCATAAATTTCAAATCAAACTTACCAATGTAAGCTTCTTTACATTTAATTCAAAGTATCCTGCTCAGGAACAAAACACATTTCCACCAAAAATTTCATCTCAGTTGCTATTCAAACTCATTATTCACCTCAGAATTCCCTCTCCTGAATGTTTAAGTTATGAATGCAGGGACTTGCCCTGACCATCAGCAAAAATGAATTATTAAATGGCCACGACAAAATTGTTCTTAATTATGCTTCATTTCCAATTTTGGCTATAATTTTTTTAAGTCAAGAACTGTCACTGGAATGTTCGCCAAAACCATCATTTAAAGACTGGGGGGGGGAGGGAGGATTGGGTGACAGAAAAAAGCACTCTGTGCCTATCATGGAAAAATGACGATTTTCAATGGCCCTTCACGTAATATAGATCCATTACCTTATCAATACATGCTCCTTTCTTTTGTGCATAGGAGCCCCATAAAAGGAACACAACTCCATTGAGATTCTTGTTGAGCCAACTGATGACAGCGTCTGTGAACTTCTCCCATCCTTTGTCTTTGTGACTATTTGCCTGGTGTGCTCTGACTGTCAAACAGGCATTGAGTAGCAGGACACCTGGTGGACACAACAAACATTAATCTTACATCACTTTTCCTTTGGTTGAAGAAGCTCTCCAGAGATTCCCATTTTACATACATTATCATTTTCTTGTTATCCTGACCATGATACATGTATTTTATTTCCTGATTTGGCTACAAATTTAGAAGGACCATATCTGTCCCTGTATAACAATGTTTATAACAAGAAAGCTGTACATATGTTGCATAGGAGAGAGCCGACTTTTACCTTAATTTTACCTTTGATAAAATTCTCCCCTTTCAATCTGTTGATTTTTGGGCTTCACTTTGTTGAAAAGTAACAAACACAACCTTATTTCATTTCTTTTTTCAAATATACTTGTTTTGCATGTAATCGTGCAACAAACAATCACATCATCTACATCTTCAGATAAAAGCAGTGCTTTCAATGCTTGTTTGAAAACTGACCTTGCTTGCCAAAAACTATAAAATCAGTAATTATAAATCATAGTAATAAGTCTTGCCAGTTTGGGCAAATATTTTTTTTTTTTTTCCTATTCAAATATGTGCCAAGTGGACAACTGACCTTGCTTGGACCAACCAGTGAGGTTCCCATGACCTGGCATCTTAAATCCATCAATGTCACCTTGCAGTTCTTTGTACATGTTGACAAGGCTGAAACAACCAACACCCCACCCCAGTGAGATACAGCAAACAGTGTCTTTCCTGATTCAGATCATTTTATATTCTGCAAATTGTGAATGTGACTAAATGTCTATCATGAGCTTTGTATGACTTAGCATCTTAAATATTAGTGTAACTTGGTTCTTAAACGAGTAATGAATATGGAAATGCTTATTTTACCCAAGCCGTGAATTGGAAGCCCTCTTTGATTATCAGGACCCATCATACTATATTGAAGCGCAACACACATGAAATTACAAAATATATACACCCCCCCCCCCCTTTTAAAATAAAACTTGAATTGTTATGACATAGACATCTTAAAATATGTATGTATGTATGTATGTATGTATGTATGTATGTATGTATGTATGTATGTATGTATGTATGTATGTATGAATGTACATATGTATAAAATGACATGAATTAATTATCAATTATCAGGATTCCTGCAGTCTAGGGAAGTTCAAAATTAATGGCTTTTAATGACTGTTGAATTTATTTTTGAAAATGATAATTAACTGAGCAAATGTAATTGCTGAAGGATCAGTGGTTACATTGTTGCTCGATGAGATGCCATTTGCATTTGGGCTAGTGCACATCTTGTTATGAACACGTGAAAAGACTTCCATACAGCAACTTCCTGTCTGCTCAACAGTGATAGGTACAGAGCACGGACAGGAAGGGAAACACCAACAGTTTCAGTTGAACAAACTTTGGACGTGATATTGCTGATATGAAGACAAATATTTGTCACAGCCCATGCAAATTAAAATTTAAGGACTTTTCATGATGCAGATCAAAAGTTATTGCCTTTTAAGGGCCTTAAAAAAGGGAAACCCAAATTAACTCATTCCACCATCTTAGAAGACCGAGTCAACAGTTTCCTGGGTGCAATGCATCCCTGGAAAGCTGTTGACCATTGGCATATAATTTGGAATGACCTTCCATGGAAGTTTCATCCAAAATTTTGAAAAATAATCCTTATATTTGTAAAATACAATTAGCAGACGACATTTAGATTTTAGCGAGAAAAAGCGTCATTAGGGTGGAATTACTTAATGACTGTTACTGACATGCAGGAACCCTGATTATGCTTCTGCGCTGGGCGAGGTAATGTTGTTCCACCAGTCTTACCTTGGAGGAGGCTGTACTCCCTTCTGTACACTGAAGCACAATCCTGTCAAAGAAGTGAAGTCTAATCAGCTTACATCACACCAAGGTCTAACATCCTACTAATCCATACATCTTTACTTCTCTGCCGCCTCTGCACCAATCTGCCATCCTCAAATAGTTTCACAGCAATCTGAAGCTAACAGACTTTATCATAAATGTATGCAACCATCTTATAGAATTACCTGCCCTGCTACCAGGGAAAAGTGGTCTTAAAATGCAGGTAAACTAACAAAGAATATGTAATAAAGTGTTTCCAAAAACAGCTGTAGATGTATGACCTGACAGGTGGTCTTTGTAGCAGGTACACATGCATGCACTCACACATGCACCATCATCATAAGTTCATGAGATATGGGGAACTTTTGCATATACCTAAGATATCATAGCATATTTATAAGTATACATATTGTCAACATTACAAACTCTCATCATTATACATTAAATCTGGGGATGAATGAAGTCTAAACCAATAACATAAATAAGTGCCAAAGGTGGACAGTACGCTTGTGTCTTAAGGAGGACAGATCATCTGTGTGTGCCTCGCTGCACCACAAGGAACATTATCACGCATTCGAGATACTTTTGGCTAGTCCCCTAACAAATCCTAAAACACCCCTATAGAGTCATTCCCCACTTGCTGTTATCAACATCACAAGAGCAGATATAAAACTGGACTGAAAACATACAAAACTGCGACACGTATTCTCTTACATGTATCATGTATCAACATTTCATGCGCACAATCTGGATGTTCTAGTACATGTAATAGATTTTTTTTGCACTGCACGTACTTTGAAAGTCTATTATTGCAACAAAAAGTTGTCACTAACCATGTGCTTGGTTGGGTCCATGGTAAGGGTCCTGTCCCAGTATTACAACCTTGACCTGCAACACAAAATGACATAGAGTGAAACCTTGTTATAATGATACTATTTGTTCCTTGCAAAATGTGTCAGACATCTGAATATGGCAGACAAATGAGTCACATAACTAAGGAATCTAACTTTAAGTACTTCAAAATCTGTGTTGCTAAGTGAATCTGTTGGCTATCTCAGTGTCCTTATAATGAGATCTCACTGTACTTTAACAATCATCTCTTCCTTAACAGTTTTGTCACATCCTTTCGAAATTAGTGCTATACCATAAAAATTAGGCCCAAACTGATGCCCGTTATGTCTACAATGATAAGAGCTTGAGGGCTTTAAGAGCATCTGGTGTGTGTGTGTGAAGTTATTTTGTTTGCAAGTGTAGTGACAGAATTTCTGGTATTACTCTTTATCCACGAACATGTTTGTTTGTTTTTTAATCAACAGCAGGCATGCAACTTTTGAGCACCTCCTTTTGATCCAATTTAAGATTGGGGATCATTGTGAAAGCAGCAAATTTTCATGATCGTCAGTGACAGTAGAATACCATTCCTGGTCCTCTAGTGCCAGTTGCGTAATTTGGGGTGCTAGATACACCTCTAAAAATTACACATAATTATTTATTCTGCAGTATTTTTTTTGAAATGATGGTTACCATATGTATGTGATTGATTTCCACAGCGTCAAATCTTATTATTTTGTTTATTTGACCAGTTATTTACAATTAGCCGTTTGTTGTAATGAAGGCAAAACTAATATGTTTCTAATCTAACAATACTTCTGATGTGTACATGGAGTCAGCGCAAACAACATTGCCTGAATTGGTACCAAATGTACAGTGAATATCCCTCCGTATGTCTTGCAATCATAACTGCAAGTTTCAGAACTATCTGAGTCCTAATCCTATGAAAACATAAAAGTTTTTACACTTTTACAGCATCAAGAGCCAGATTTGCTGCTTTTATTGTGCCAGCATCCATGCTTTCACCAACGGCATGTTGTTGAGAGCACATGGTCTGAGTGATCTCCATGCTCCTATTGGTCCAGGTGACTACTCTTCTTCATTGATTAATCAAATACATGTAGGTCATATGACAATCTGACTACGTTACCATCAGCAATAGAAACGATCGTCTGAATAACATTTTTAACCTTCGAGACTGCACAGTTTGACATAAATTAACTACATTGCATTCACATTTTGCCAATAAGGAAACATTTTACTGATGCAGATGACGTTCTGAACTTTCCAATGTTACCAAACATGCTTTGTTTACTAGAAGTGGTGACCCAGTCCTACAGAGTGCTGAAAGGAGTGCAATTTTACTGCTGTTTTTACATTGTTTTGCCAATTTTCAACCATGAAAATCCTTAAAAAAATCGTGCAAGGAACATTTGCCCTCAGTTTAATTAAATTTAATATTTTTATGTCACAGTAAGACATTGACTTGAAAATACTGAAAATATTTTGTAAATCATCAGCCAAAGTTGCGTGCTTGTTTTTTCAGCATTACATTTTCCTGGGAAAATCAAACATCACAAAATTGTGTCAATAGAAAACTAATTTGGCAGAGACAATGAATGTGAACAAAATTAGTGTGGCTCCCTGGAGGTTACATATGTGCCATCAGTACTGTATGTCACTGGTAATAATTTTTTTGATCCATGGAAAACCCGGGTGTTTCTATGAGCAAAGTCTCAACTGAGGTGAATTCTCAGATAAAAACCCACCTGTTTAATATCTGTCATCTGCGTCCAGGTAAACACTTGCTGAGTGGGTGGGTACACTGTATGTCGAGCCCTCTCTTCACTGACAAACTTGCTCAACTGTGGACACAACAGTCAATTTCTGATACATGTTACAGTGTCAACAGATACACATATCAATGTTTTTGTCAGGGCTCGCTGTCTAGTTTTATATTACATGTATATCCCACACCTACTTAATATGCGCGTTTGCACTTTGCTATGTTCCCTCCCCCTTCCACCACCCCACTGGGCATCTGATCCTGATGTAGGCAGGAAGGAGGATAATATGGCTAATATGGCTGAGGATAATATGGCTGTACATGTACAATCTCAACATGTTAAGAAACAAGCCTGGCAGATTTCATGTAAATTTAGGCAAAATTGTAGAGCAGTGACACCTTTGTGAGCAAATTATGATGCCACACAACTTACCCCTTGCATTGGGATGGAACAAAGCACTCTCTGTACCAGTGTCACTGAGTCATGAACATCATTGTTGATGCTTCTCGTGCAATGTATGTGGAATTATGTCTAATACCCATATGCAAATTATCTACTTGCAATGAGTTATTTTGAAAATCATGTGCAAGCTTGTCAAAATCAAGGCCCTAATTTACTGCCAGACAAAATAAGACAATTTCTTACTTGTTTTGTCCTATACTATTTTTCAACTTTTCCAAAAAACAGTTATTTTTGTGCCCCATGAATTTGATGTGCCGTGTATAAATGTTTGCAAACTACCACAAGGTATCTCTCACACCAAGACAAGTCAATGTTTAACTCTACATAATGCAACACATGAAATGGCTCCAAAAATGCATTCAGCCTGTCTCTCCCCCCCCCCCCCCCAATAATCCTCTGCATTGTAGCCACAGAGGCTGGTATCAAAAGAAATGAGTACATTTGGCTGCAAGTTTAGGGTGTCATGTGACTTAGAACTGTAGGTGTCCTGTCTCTGCAGAGCTGAGTTACAATTGCCTTTGGCAATAAGAATTCAAAGGAATCAAACAAAATTTGCTGTGAGTTTAGGGTGTCCTGTGCCTCAACACTTTGGGCCTGCCTCACCCGAGTGGAGCTGCTGTTGCCGTCTGATTGGATACTTGTGGCAATTGATCCAGAAGTGCTGACCTCTGGAGGATGGAAGGTCAATTCCCTCCATCTTTTTGAGGTTTGGAAGTAAATAGGTTAAAATGGTATGTATAGAACCAGATGGAAGCAAACATTGCACATGTACACAGATGCAGTAGGTGCCTACAAATGCACCGAGGTAAAGATCATGTTGTGTAATTCAGCTTGAAGTGACTTTATGAAGAAACCACCAGGAGTTGGGGCAGTTTGTTTGGCCCCTTCTCACTGCCAATGGCACCCCAGCCTGTGGCAAAATACAGATATTCTGGGCTGGCACTAGCAGGAATTTTACAACTGTAGCCAGTTTCGCTAATGTAACATTAACCTACTTAGCCAAAAGCTGATCATGTTAGCCAAAAATCTGAACAAAAGTTACATTTTCAATTTGCTAAATAATTCTATAGAATTAGGTGAAATACCATGAATATATGTATAAAAAGTTAAATAACTTATGAGATATCCTTAGCCAATTTGCAGAAAGCTTGCAATGTTTTATTATCCAAATCACACTTCCAGTAGCCACTGGCTATTTAGCAAATGGATACCACTTGCCTGACACATTTCTTTTGATACCTGGCCCTGTGGTTGTGGTACTCCAAAACTATGCAACAGAAACTACTACACTTCAATTTCCATTTTGCTTGGCCATAATTTCTCCACACTTTTCACACTGAATTGAACCATGCATGGCACTTACTTGTAGGAAATATGGTTTTGAGAACTCTGGCTCCAAAGCCTTGAACCATGTAGGGCCAATATTCACTACCAATCCATTGGTTGTCTTTGTCATTAGCTTTATTTTTGCACAAAGACGATTTTGTTCTATTTTGTCTTTCTGCTCTGGAGACAGTGTCCCAGTCTGAGGTAGTGGGGATGAACCTGGGGAAACGTCATCATCTAATTTTGCTTTCTTGGTGGGAGTCACCTGGAAAAGAAAAACAAAAATCCAAACATGTAAATTAAAACAAGACTCAGTTAGGGGATTGTATGGTCGTTAGTATCATCAACAATACCTTTAAAATTTACTGTGAAATGTAATACTTGACCATTTAAGGCACCTCATGACACCTGACATGCTTCTATTACTCATCAACCAAATTTGTTAAGGACAGCCCTGTCATAATGGGTCATTTGACCTGCTGGCCTCGTGCCATCCGAGTAACAGAACCTAATATAGGTCATATGACAATCTGACTACATGTGCATCAGGTGTCTTTATAGACATCATGTTTTTCTGCACATTATTTAGGTACATCAGCTAAAATTTCAAGTAGTGCAAAATGTATTAATTTCATTTAATATAAGATAAACCAAACCTCGAGGAGACAAATTCAAATATTTATGATTTATTCAAAAATATTTCATAGAACTCTAGATACTGAATTTTAAATACAGAACCACTTTTAGGGGTTAGTTTTAAGAGCTTATCCTGGGTAAATTATCACAACTTAATTTATATGACCCCCTTTGAAGAAGGTGGGGCATATAGCTTTGCACATGTCAGTCGGTCGGTCGGTAGACTGTGGTTTCCGCACAATAACTGAAGAGGTTTTTAAGCTAGGACTTTGATACTGTATAGGTGTATCATTCTGGTCAAAAGCTAGGCAAAGTTTGAAGATGGGTAACCTTGACCTAATTTCCAAGGTCACAGTGGTACCTGAGTTAACTTTGGTTTCCGCACAATAACTAAAGTGGTTTTTAAGCTAAGACTTTTATATTGCACAGGATTACAGTCCATATTTGGGGCTAGGCGAAGTTTGAAGATGGATGACTTTGACCTCATTTTAAAGGTCACAGAGCCACTTTACTGAGTACTGTTTCATGCTCTCTGCATGATAACTTACACCTTGGAGCTAGAACTTTTATATTGCACATCTTTATGGTTCTCTGTAAGGGCTACGTTGAGTTTGAAGATGGGTGACCTTGACCCAGTTTGCAGGGTCACAGAGAGATTGTAGAATTCCTGTGGTTTCTGCACAATAACTCAAGAAGTTTTTAAGTTAGGACTGGGATACTTTACAAGTCTATAGTTCTTGCTAGGAGCTAGAAGAAGTTTGAAGTTTGGTGACCTTGATTTAATTTCCAAGGTCACGTTGGTACCTGAGTTAACTTTGGTTTCCACATGATAACTGAAGAGGTCTTTAAACTAGGACTTTTATATTGCACTGGATAATTGTTCGTATTCGGGGCTAGGTCAAGTTTGAAGATGGGTGACCTTGACCTAATTTCAAAGGTCACAGAGCCATTTCGTTGAATACTGACTCTGCATGATAACTTGCATTTTAGAGGTAACACTTTTATGTTGCACAGCTTTATGGTTGCCTATAAGGGCTAGTTTCAGTTTGTAGATGGGTGACCTTGACCCAGGTTTGAGGGTCACACACAGACAGTAGACTTCCTGTGGTTTTTGCACAATAACTGAAGAAGGTCAAGTGAAAATCACAGATCGTGCCCTAATTTCCAAGGTCATAAAGCCACTTTGCTAAATATGGTTTCTAAATGATGACTATTTTTTCAGCTATAACTTTTATATTGTCCAGGTTTTTAGTCATTTTTTAAGGGCTAGGTTAAAGTTTAAAGATATGTAACCTTGATGTATGATCAACCTTCACTAATTTTGTAAGGTCACGAGTGCCCCATCTACCACTATCAATAGGGTAACGAGGACAAAATCGTTAAAAATCAGATATCCGCAGGATTCCCACACGGTGTACAACTTTGTTTGACCCTTCTACAAGGAAGATATCCACCATGTTTCAGCTTAATCTGAGTGACGGTTCTGGAGAAGAAGTCAAAAATGGCTATAACACACAAAAATTCATCAAAAACTAGGAAAAAAAATTGCAGCACCACCTGGTGAACAAATTAAGAACTAGGAGTTCCAGAGAGTGTTCCTATGTGATATCAAAGCAATTGGGAGAGGGGTTTCAGAGAAGATTTTTTTAAATTTGCCCAAAAAAGAACAAAAAAAATTCATTTAAAATCCAAAAATCACTGGACTCTGGCCATTTGAACAAACTTGGTAGAGACTCACCCAAGGCACACTTCCACCAAGTTTGAAGCAGATCTAGCTTATGGTTTTGGGATAAGAAGTTGAAAATGTAAATTGTTTACGAGGGACGGATGACAGATTTTGAGACTATGGTATCAGCTCATGTGATATGATCACCTGAGCTAAAAATTAGGAAAAAAATTGCAGCGCCACCTGGTGAACAAATTAAGAACTAGGAGTCCCAGGGAATGTTCCTGTGTGATATCAAAGCAATTGGGTGAGCCGTTTCAGAGAAGATTTTTTAAGATTTGCCCAAAAAACAAGACAAAAAATCATTAAAAATCCAAAAATCACTGGACCATCACCATTTGAAGAAACTTGGTAGACACTCACCCAAGGCACATCCCCACCAAGTTTGAAGTGGATCTGGCTGACAGTTTCTGAGTAGAAGTCGAAAATGTGAATTGCTGATGGACGACGGATGGACGACGGACGATGTAGGACCATTAGATAAGCTCAGCTGACTGACAGGTCAGCTGAACTAAAAATTGGGTCACAATACTGGATACAACCAAGGGTATATTCTTATCTTAACACTGGTATATTTCAGACTTTCTGGAGTGACTTCTTGTCATTTACAGTCTTCATGCACATTCAGTTGACTTCAATTAACTGCTTACAGTCTCTGTTGCTCTTTATTTTGTTCATATCAAAATATATGTGAATTGCCCTGGACTTATGTCATGTTCTTTATATCATTTGCTTTCATTTTTTAAGTACTTTTTTTAATAGCAAATCAAACTCAAATCAAGAATACATCAATAATATAAATTAAACATTTTAAATGTATAATTGATAATATTGATGTATTCTTCATTTGAGTCAAACGTTGGAAGTTTATGAATAAATTAACACAAAAAATGAAGTAGATTACACATGACAGTTAGTTTTGGTCCTGGTAAGATCTATGGATTAGTATGGTTAATTGCTAGATGCACACGAATGGTCCAGGACCCACTGGACTATATATTATAACTAGGTTTAAATACTACCAGTCTCTCTTAGTACCACTCTTGATCCATTGGTGCCAAAGGCACTCATCAGCAGGGGAAACCCGTGGTATAATGCGCAACAGAATTCGAAAAAATCATTAATCAACACTGTAAAATTTAAAGTTATACAAACTAGACATTAAAAAAAACAAATAGCATGCACACAAGATTATGTAACTTGTTCAGAAATGTGGCACTGCAGAAGTTACATATCAGCATCATCCAATTATAACAATCTGAATTATTAAGCTGAGACAGCACATGTAGCATCCTCCATAAACCAGTTAGAATGAATTTGTGTACAAACATCTGCCACAATTTAAAGGTTCTCTCCAGTAAATTATAGCTGGAAAACTTAATAGCTTCTGGGGGCTCCGCCCCCCCCTTCCATTAGGGGATGCTGCCCCACCTAGACCCCTGCTGGGGGTTACCCCAGACCCCCCAAACTGCCCTTTTCAAAACCTGCCTACAACAGTACAACACTGCACTCTGTGAGGCCATACTTACTTATAAGTTAACAAAGGCAGATTGTGGGCAAGTTACTTGGTGACGTGACGATTTGGGTACATAGTTAACACTTAAAAAAATGTAGTCAAGCCAGTTGTCAAGTTAATAAATGAAAGATGAAATATGATTCATGACATAAACAAACTGGGAAACAAATTTTACGCAGCAAGTTCTACCTGTGTATTCTAAAAACATCAATTACATTTACAAGGTGATGTTAACATCATCCTCAACATGCAATTTTAAAAAGGGTGCGACACCATTAATAAAACATTGGACAATATATTATCATTTTTTTCATTCAATCTTTGTTAGTAGTCTTCTTTAATATGTGGTTGACTTCCAACAAACAATGGAAAACATCAAAATTTTTGCATTTATGTTGAGTACCGATGAAAACCTGAAAAATCGAGATCTTTCTAAATTTTCATTTTTAGGGTTAACTTTAACCCCTGTACATTCTCTACTAAGTTACCTACAAGAATGAAACATATGACTGAACTTGTCATGAAACTACCAGTCCAATGATGTATAGCTTGAATATATGCGTATCATAGTTTTAGAATTATATAATTATATTTATAACAAAAATGTGGAAAAACGTCAGAAAAACGTTTTTCCCCCCAAAAAAATCGATCCTCCATAACATTTGACCTAATTGACCTACAGCAAAACAAATTATATTTTTGGTTTTCTGGTTCCAAGACATTTCCAATGGTGTATCATTTGTACATATTGGATGACTTTTTGAAAAATCCCTGACAACCCTGGTGTTGGCCCCCTGTGCTATGGGCGGCAAATGTGGAATTTAGACTTTGCCACGTTTGCACCTTACCTCGGCCTCTGGCTCGGGATCACGTTTCTTTTGGCTATCACTTGTTCCCTTTTTACCTTGCGATGAAAAAAAGCTTGATATAAGTGACTGCCCAATCATCGTGTAACTGTCAATAACACACACGCTCCTCAATCGGATGCAACTGCACAACATACAGATCAGGGAATAAACAACTTCCACATGTGGAAATTTTGCGCCAAATTTATATCTCGCGTGAGTTCGCGAGAAAAGCTTTTAAAGAACCAATCAAAACAGATGTTGCTTTTGGCATTTGGCGTAAGCCAACCCAATCCAATTTACCAATGTATACTTTGTTTATACGCTTCTAAGCACATTTGCTGGCGAACCCCTGGGACATTCAAAACGGTAGGACTGTGTGTTTATTTTATGCATTGGCGGATTAAGTCTGCAGTTAGCAAAGTTCTTTGAAGTGGATTGTGTGTTGGAATGATCATTCTATTTCTTCAAACTTCGTGTGTTCGCAGACGGTGTCTCAGTGAGACGCTCAGTCTTTGGGTCGTATCATCATGGTCGTATTCATAGACGGCAATTATTGTGTCGACAGGTAATACGCGCGTGACACTTCACACTTGTCCATTTATAATTACACTGCCAATTACTAATATAACAGGCTGAAGGGGCATTGGCACTGATACAGTAACCTATTCTTATATAGTTGGCTCAGGCCAGACACTGTGTCAGTGAAAAAAAAAAATGAATGATCAAGTTTGAACTAAAGTAAAGAACCGTGGTTTTGACAGGACTTCCATTGACATCGTACGGTACAGTGCCAGTGAGGACCAGGCCCGTTAAATGGGCCTTGTCCAGGGCAGGGCAAACCCAAGCAGTGCCAGTGACCTTTTCCATGGACGTATTATCCCCGAGAGGTCCATGCCTGTTCCAAAGCAAACTGAAGCACAGGGATGGAGAAACTAGGCTTCTTCTCTGTCCCTGACTGAAAAGAAACAAGTATGGCATGGGATACGGACAGACTGCAAGTTGCAACATTGTCATTGGTACAGCAGAAGTGCTTATGTCTTTTATGAGGAGAGTATCCGAATCAAGAACATGTCTCATGGTCTTTGTAAATGTTATTTAATTTGGCCGTTCTTCAGAATCCACAGTTTTGCCAACCTGCCAAACTTAAAATCCAGGAGATTAAAAGTAAAATTAAAGGAGATTGATAAATTAATATGAAATATAGAAGGGAAATATTGATGAATTTCCGGGAGGTGACTCAAAATTGTCAAAAATCCACACTTTTTTTAAGAATTTCCAGCATATAATTCTGGGAGTCTCGCGGGTAATCCTGGAGGGTTGGCAACACTGCCACCACCCCTTTAGTTTAGTTCCCATGACACGTACTTCAGTCATTTTCTTTGGTAGTGCCCAATTCCGTTAGGAAATAGATCTTATGCTCGCGACACAGCGCATGCGCCAAATTTTTTGACGCGCAGTGCATTATGGACTTATTTGTAGTATGCGAGCCGTTATGGCGATACCTGTGTCGACTATGAAATTACACATGTAGCCATGAGAAGTTTAATTTATTATTTGGCTGTGTGCCTTTCAACTTATTCCTGCGGCAAACAACATAAATTTTATCCCTTGCCAACAAATAAAAACTGGGAAAACAATGGATAAGAATTCCTGGCCTGGAAAGGACTGAAAATTGTGTAAATTCGTGCCCATGACCTCGTCATACAACGTTTGCCGTGTAACTTTGAATGATGACATTTGCACATTGCGATCAGTCTATACAGTTAAGTTTAAATATATCCATTCCAACTGGGTAACCCGGTCATCTGAATCATATTCCTTTAAGAACCAAATCGTATTGTGTGTTTTGCAACCAACGTGTACACACTATGGCCAATGACAAAAGAATAGATAGATAGATAGATAGATAGATAGATAGATAGATAGATAGATAGGTTAGTAGTTAAACGAGCAAAAGAAAGTAACAGTAAAGAAAGAAAGAAAGAAAGAAAGAAAGAAAGATTACGCTCCGTAAAATAACAAATTTTCCTTCCTTTATTACTGATTTTTCAAAGGTAAACACAGGTTGTTTTTCGAGCAAAGTTGTTTCAAAACTAAGGTATTCTTCTACAAACTTTGATTTCGGAATAATCCGGGTCAGATATGGAAATAGGAAATGTTCAACTTTCATTACGCAATGTCATACATGAAAACAGGGACGTGTTCATCTGTAGCAGAAATTAATCATATTGATAAGCTGAGATTTTGCTCTTCCACGTTTGTCATATTCAGCTCGACAACCCATGTTATTAGTCATCTAGAAGTAATGTTGGACAATCCTGTATAGATACATATGTTTAAACCTATGAGATGAGTTTTCTTAATCATAACCGAAAAAATATCCATTTTAACGTTTAAAACTACAGATATTTTTACCATGCGCTCCTGCAAATCTCGTAAACTCTTTCATAGCTTAAGCACCGAGTGATTAATTTTGTGCAAACATCGTTAACACAAAGAAAGGCCAAGTACTTAACACGTACTAATGGTTTCAGAAAGCACACTTTGAAGACTTAGGAGCCAAATTCCATATCGCTAACACGTTGTTTTCCCATTTTAAGTCGGTATTTTTAGGATAATTGCGTGAAATGAAAAGAAGTACTGAAATAATACACATGTACGTTGCAAAGATGTGCAACACGCTTAAATGTACAAAGTTGCATCGATATCCGCACAAGGGATGGGCTCGTATAGGCGTTGCCTCCTCCCCACTCGTACATGTATTTTGAGAAATAAAATACGTTTAAACCAAGAGAAACACACACACACACAAACAAACAAAAATATAGAGTATTTGCTGGAGCAAAATGTGTCTTGCACGTACGCTTGTTCGTTTGTATATGTTTTTCAAACCTTTTGATTACCAAGGGGATGTCTTAACGCAAGTGTACGTTCTTGATTTGAAGAGAAACTGTTGAAGTTTGTGCAAGTTGTCGTTAGTATTATTGTGTCTTTTGTTTGACAGTAAGTGCACCGAAAATGACATTTGGCTATGTTCGATGTGTCCACGAGTTTGCGGTTTCCCCTCATTGAAAGATCATTGAAACCCGAGCTCAACCAGATGGATGCGATCTCTCTGTTGCATATTTATGTTCATTTTGTCCAGGGATTATTTCTCACTAAAAGGCAGACCTCCGCGTCAAAGAAAATCACACTTCTTAAAGTACGATCGAAACGCAACAGTTAACTCGGAAAAAAAGAGAAAAAGAAGGGAAAAATAAAAAACTACCTTCAAGCGAAAGAAAAAGATGAGAAAGTAGGGATGCAAGAAAACAAAAAACACCACAGTGAATTGATGATATTTGCTCAAGCCTCAAGGACATCCTTAACTTTAACTTATTTTTCCCCCTTAAAGACTTAAATTTTCCACATTGTTTTTGGAGACAAGATAGTTTCTATACTACACCTTCAGAAACCAAATATATGTTACATTTGTCTGACCATATTAGTGAAAAAACCCGCTACACAACGAGTGAAACTTATCACGGCCAGCTATCTAATATCAATGCAGCCCTCAGACTGATCTCAGCAGCGAACTACAATTAATCCCAGAATGCAATTTCCCAACATGGCGCTAATTTATTCAAAATGGCGACCGTGCATAAGATCTATTGGTGGTGTATTCTAAGGAAGCTCCCCCCCCCCTTTTTTTTTTAATGTAAACCTGGGTATGGTCTTGTGGAGCTTTTATCCATGCATGCATGAGTTATATTATGTATGCCCTATATAAACACAAGTTCTTTGACTCATGGACCTACTACATTGGTACCTGCTCTAAAGACCACCTCTTGTAAAAGAACACAAGTTCTTTGACTCATGGACCTACTACATTGGTACCTGCTCTAAAGACCACCTCTTGTAAAAGACCACACTAGATTTTAAGACCGCACTTTGAAGACACTGGCCTTTAATTTCTTTGCTAGCTTACCTGCAGTGAAAGACCACCTGTCATATGTGACCACTTTTGTCTGGCATTATGGGTGGTCTTAAATAGCAGGTACCACTGTATCTGATAGTACGTCCATGTTTGACTAAAGTGTTCAACACAAGTCAAGAAAAAAAATGAATTTTTTTATATGAAAATTGTATATATTTACATATTTGAATATATGTGTTGCGCTTTTACACTTGGCCTTTGTGGAGGGGTAGGCAGTATGTATACTTCACAAAGAAATGCATTGTTTTTCAACCAGTTTCTTTTCTTTTCTAGAGTTTGTACATTTAAAAAGATCATGCCACTTGTGTCATCATGATTGACTAATGTAGATGTACTGCAAAATTGCAACATAGGTCTTACTTTGGGCCCAGAATGATGTAACAATATCCAGGACATCCTTGTTTGCCAAAGTTGACTGAAATTGTGCTGTTGTCATGGTTGAGTTAAAATTAGCTTGATCTGACAACCTGTAATGTAATTAAAATTCAAAATAAACTATAAAGTATATATATACAATGTATATAGTGTATCATATATATATATATATATATATATTTATACTACATGTAGCCAAATGTCACAGTACTTTGGCATACAATGTGACTCCAGACAGGAACTCCAGGTTTGCTATCATGACATTTGCATGTGTACCTGTGTCAAGGCACAATGACTAGCATAACCCACAAATACATGTATACCTGTGCTATGCAGTCACATTGAACATGCATGGAAACGTAACCTGTAGTGGTTAGTCTGAGAACACAGTTTCACTGAATTTGCATATCTTGCGAGTTCCAAAGTATGTTCAAGTTCAAAGGTGATGTCTGATCATTCAACTGGTAGAGACAAAAACCCTGGTACTCGATTGTAAAGTGTTACTGGAGGGGAAAAATACATGTACAGCTGTACTTAGTATGTTCAAGTAGCCTGCAGAGAAGGAGGAACAACTAGTGCTTTGTGCAGGGACTATCCATTTTGTTCTTTCTACTGCTTATAAACGAACTTATTTTGTCTTTTGTACATTTAAAGCTTATCTTAAGCACATCCACAATGACATTTCTCATGCACATCTCTTGCATGATTTCCCAAAATGCAATGTTCATAAGCGTTGTCTCGGAATGTTATGATTGTCAAGCAGGAGTTGCTTTGGCAGGAAGAAAGTCTGCACAATAAAGTATATAATTTATAGGGATATGGAATGCAGTCACAAAGGGTTCATTTTTATTCAACTAACCTCTAAGCAAATTGGTTATATATTATAGTACTGTACATGTATGAACATAGTCATAACCTTCCCTCTTGCATGTACATGTACTATTTAAGTTTTTCCCTGATCCTCTTCTCTAGGTTCTTTAGTATATTTCAAGGTTGCTTTAATAATGGATTCTATTGATTGGGCAGCAATTTTGTCAGTGGGTAGTTTGTTCCAAGCATTAGCTGTTCTAGGGGAGAAAGGATTCTGCTGGTATTAAGTCGATTGTGGGAGGTCAAACAAAGTAGAGAGAATTATAATTTATATATGAATTATATATAAATATTAAGCAGTGAAACATTATTTTACAAATTTTTGCTGATGAAGCAGATCTCCTCTTTTTTTTTGAAATGGAAAATCATTGGCTCTACTACTGCAGCTCGGTGAGTATGTCAGTAACATTAAAAATGCAAAATGACCAATTATATCTGATTTTGGCTCATCTGGAAGCTGCACTGAACCATTCTTACTACATGTAGATTTATCTGATCCTGGATATACGGGTCCATGCAGACCCAGGATGTATATTCTACCCTTGTTCTCACCAAATTTATGGGTCTGAGACATTATGATTTTTAAATCTTTTTATCAATTTTTGTGTGTACAGGCTATTTGTGACTTCTCCAAAATTTTCACTTTGATTCTGCTGAAACTTGGTGGAAATATATCTTGTGTAAGGGTCAAACAAAGATGGTCACTGCAGGTGATGGCACCTTGCAGATTTTTAACAATTCTTTCAGTTTGGGAACTTTTTGGTTGATGCATACATTCCCATTAAATACATTGCAAGTCAATGGGGACTCCAGTGGTCAGTCACATTTTCAACTTCTCCAATATCACAGCCAAATTCACTTCAAACTTGGTAGGGATGTACCTTGGGTAAGTCTCTATCAAAATTCAGGGCATGACATTAAGGCCTGTACATGTCCACCTGTCTGGGTCAGGCAAATAAATCAAAATACTCTGGTCGGACAGCCTTATTGTAATCCACACCTGTCCAACTGAGCAGTTACTTTTTGTAAGCAAAGATTTTTGGGGAAAATAGCAATTTCTTAGTCAGGCTTCTATGTGAGTATTTCTTCTTAAAAGATAGAAAAGTGACTCTTTATGTGTGGATTTTAGCTGATTAACACAGTGTCACTCAATCGTACACATCTGTAAGAATCTACTGCGCCATCTGTAGACTTTCACAGGGTACGGGTGAAACTTACCCCCAACCTGCCCTGTGAGACAGGTCAAGAAAAAAGTTAATGTCTACCCCAGAATTTACTCAGATAGTCATGATCCAACTGGTGAGTAATGAAATCGGTATGAAATTTGTTCATTTTCCTGCAAAATATTAAAAAATCTTCTCCGAAACAGTCAAGCTTTGAAATTGTATAAGGACACTACTAATGACTCTTAATTTTTAATTTGTTCAACAGGTGGCATTTTTTCCATTTTTTTTACAAATTTTCATGTATTTTGGCCATTTTCAACTTCTCCAAAACCCTTACTCAGTTTATTTTGCAACTTGATGGAAATGCAGTTTGTGGGAGGTTAAAACAGAATTTTTCACCAAATGGTGATACCTGGATCACTGATTAAGGAATATTTTAATTTGTATACCTGTCACTTAATACATGTATTCCTATTGATTACCATGCAAGTCAATGGGGGTTGCAATGGAAGTTCACATTTTTGACTTCTCCAAAACTGTCAATCACGTTCACTTCCAATTTGGTGGGGATGTACCTTGGGTGGGTCTCTACCAATTTTGTTCAAGTGGTCATGCTCCAATGACTTTAAGATTCGTAGCAAGTCTTCTCATTCAATTTTCAGTTAATTCTTTACAAATTGTCTCCAAATCTGCCATGCCAATTGCTTTGAAATTTCATAGGGACACTTCATGGGACCTCTATACCTTAATTTGTTCAATAGGTTGCACTGTGACTAGTATTTCTTTTTTAGCTGTGCTGGGCAAATGTTGCAAAGTTAATATGATCAGTCATGTCTGTCTGTCAATAAACTTTGCTTGTGAGAGTGATACTGTCCACAGTTTTCAAGATAGCCCCATGTAGCTGTCAGGACTTCTCAAGTGTATAAAAATCTAGGTTGAGTTCAATATTGGTGGTGCCACCTACAATATTATGTTACATATGGGTCAAAATGTGAAAATCTTGTAAACACTCTGGCATACTTACATATAATGTTCAATGTTCATGAAATTTAGTGGGATTGATCATTGTGGAGGTCAAAATCCCAGTTGCTTATAATATTGGTGGCACCACCTACATGTATAACTTGATGGAATGTATGAGCCAAAACATGGTGCAAGATGTAAAATTCCATGACATGCCTGGTTTGTAGGATATATACATTTAGATCATGCCCAGTGCAGATATGTTATATAGATATGAGTGATCTTGACCTACATGCATCTTGATTAGGTCACCAGTCCTGTGAAATACAACAACCAGACAATCACATACATGTACATATCTATTTGCAAGGCAAAACACATAATTTATGAGCCCATAATGCTCAGAAAAATACTCATTACTTTGGCGTTTATAGACCTACAGTTGATCTTTTCTACAGTTCACAGTATACATACTACTTTGGCCATTTATAGACCTGCAATTGAGCTTTCCCAATTGGCCAAGAATATAAAGGTGCTCAGTGGCTGTCAAAATTGACATTCAGCTGTAATTAATAGACACATCTATCTGCCAGATTTTAACAATATACCTACTAACACAGTCAAAAGACTTGAAAGAACTTAAAACTGACACAAAGAAAGCTTCAAAATGGCAGCAATGAAATGCTGCCGCTCAATATCAATAAAAAAATATGTAAGTCAGTACATTGTACACAAAAATGTGACATAAAAAACAGCTGATTTTTACTCCTCAATAGCCAACTACCAGCCAGAGTGTCAAATCTGGAAAACTTGAAGAATTTTTCACAAAACCCCTTCACGCATTAGTTAACTTTTACTCATGGCCTGTTACTTGATTCATGAAGAAATTTAGGTGTTTTAAAGTTTCATTGTATATCAGCTTGACGCTTAACTCAATATAACATGCTATTTGACATTTGGTCCATGCTACTTCCACATTGGTATGGCTATTCACTGGAGGGAGGGACTGCAGGATTTTCTAAACACAAGATACCATGATCGCATGGTGCAGACTAAAATTATCATAGAGAATTTCTGAGGTGATTAATTGTAACTGGAGCATATGAAAATGGTATTAGATCAATGTGACTTCCGTCATTTAAGAAAAATTTTCCCATATTTGAGGCTTCATTAGATATTCGCTCACAGCTCAAGTTATTTATTCTAATATTTCAGGAAAGAAGGCCTCACTGACATAGTATGCAGTGCATACATGTGCCCATAGAATACTCTAGATATGTAAAATAAGAAAATTTGGTAAATTTTGTGATGTGTCAATGTAACATACGTACACAAATTCAGCTTGTGCATCATTTGAAATGTTTTTTCAAAGTATTTGAGCACACAGAAAATTTCTTAACTATCCAAGTTGTCTCAAGGGAGATATATGTACCACTTGCATTATGTTAATTGCTTCTTTTCCATCATATCATGCACTCTAAATTGTAGTCAATGTTATGTACAGACATTATTTTTTCTCCAACTGAGAGGAAATGGGCCATATGATTTATCTCTTGGCATTGTTTTTTTAGAATGAAGCATATTCTCCCTGAATGTAAAGAAAACACACAAACAAAATACAATTATGGTATTTTAAATGGCATTGAAAATATTGAGATTTGAAAGTTTGCTCAAATCTTTAACTGATACACCACTTGATTTTTCAAGAAGAAATAAGGATAGGGACTTCAATGCTACAAAATCTGTTGTTGGAACCCTTTAACTTTCATAGGACCCCAAAATCAACTGTCTGGACCAGTTTAAAATTTTTGCACCTTATGTCACACTTTATAGACCACCTGTGTATTCTGAGCCAAATACTAAATGATTTACTCAAATTGTACTACTTCTACATTTTAACTCATTTCAGTTCACTGAAACTTTAAATTCACTATTTTTGTTATAATTCCTATCAATGCCATGCTAAAAATATACTTCACTGGCTTCTTATTTTCACTCTTCTGAAGCATCAGTGAAATAAGCGAAAATAAAAACAACAAAATTAAATGAATTTACCGTATGTAAAAGGAGCCAGGATGTGAAAGGAGCTAGCAAGTGGATGAGGCAGAGACTGGTTCCCTGGGACATACCAGGCAGGGACAAGGAGAGGTATCCAGTAGAATAGGATACACTTGGGATAGTCATGTTTTACATGTAATTCATCAAGTTCTGATTTAGGATACTGGATCTTTGCATAGCCATAGTGAAAGAAGACCTCCACTTTAGGAAATTGGCTAGGTAAAGACACTTGATGCATATTCTGTGTGGGGTCATGGAAATTGGATGGTGAACTTTATATAGATTTAGCTGCATACTCATAGTCCAAATTAAATATTTCAATTGGAACAAGAACAGGAGACTTTGGTCATTCCTGAGAAAGTCTGACATTGCAAACGATGCACCTTTCCTTCCAACATAATTTGGCATTCAAACAGGTGGTGGAGAACATAATTTTGCACGGTAACAATATAAAAATTTGTTTTGTTGTGTTTCATTACAGAATGATCAGGCCATGTAGAACTGGATATTCCAAGTCAAAGAAAACATCAGGCAGCAGTCAAGGCCAATAGTGAGTTAAGAAAATAATATTTTGGTTCAGGACAGGTGCCAACATGTCATGACTGAGGACCATTCATCCAGCAGCAACGTGACAACAGCCAGAAACGTCCATAATGGCCTCGGTGCCTGGAAGTGCAGGCCTGCCAGTCATAGGGGACAAGTCACTTGAATTCTACAGGGACGCCATTGCCTTTGCAGAAAGAAGGATAAAAGAGCATGACTCAAGGATATTCATGGCTCGTTTTCTGAACAAACCAACTGTATTTGTAGGCTCCAATGCAGGAATACAAGAGGTGCTGAATGGTGAGTTGTTGTAAAAGGACAGGCAATCTGTGATCACTTCACTATGCCCACTTCTGAGTAGATGTCTGATAAGATGACAACTGGGCAAAGACAGAAAGTTATGTGTTATGAATGGTGAGCAAGAGCAAGCTGCTAGACACGTTAAGTTATATGTTATCAAAGGTGGTCAGAAGCAAGCTGCTAGGGATGTAAAGTTATATATCAAAGGTGGTCAGGAGCAAGCTGCTGGGGATGCAAAGTTATATGTTATCAAAGGTGGTCAGGAGCAAGCTGCAGGGGATATAAAGTTATATGTTATCAAAGGTGGTCAGGAGCAAGCTGCAGGGGATGTAAAGTTACATGTATATGCTATTAAAGGTGGTCATGGGCAAACTGCTGGGAATGTATAGTTACATGTATACGTTACCAAAGGTGGTCAGGGGCAAACTGCTGGGGATGTTTTGGAAAAATGGGATGCAATTTGATACGTTTAACATGATCAATTATATTTTGGATGCAAAACACATAATACATACCTGTCTGAATGTTATGGTGATATATTATGAGTTTTGCCTGGAAAAGTTACGATGGTTCAGGTTGTTACATCATACATGCAGAGTTTCCCGTAGGAATTTTTTCAGGGGGTCACAAGAAGGGAAATTCAGGAGAGAAGACTCGATTTTTACCAATTTTGCATGTAAATAAACAAGACTTGTGACCCTTTCGAATTTTCTCAGAGGGTGTTTAAGGTTTTGAAAGGGTAATATACCCCCATTTGGGGGGTAAGGGAAACACTGACATGTATAATTTTGTTCATGCCAATGAACTGTTGAGTGCCAATTGTGCAGAGTTCATTGTATCTTTCTCTGAGAATATGAAGTCATTCAAAAACTGAAAATAATATTGTAAAATGAATACAATGATAAAAGCTTTAAAGGCCACCTCTCATTGGAAACTGCTACATGTATCTTTTTAAGACTGTCACTCATTATACTACATTCTCTTTCTCAAATAAGCTTACCTGTATTTTAAGACCACCTTCCACATAATGCCAGTGTTTCTTGGCAGTAGGCAGTTTTTTCCCAACACAGTAAGAACCAACCAATAGGCTCAGCATGTCACAGTTTTTAAACCATAAACACAGAGCAACGTGTTCAGAGGATTATTTTATCGTGCAAATACTGTTCTGGTCTGAAGGATCAGATTTTTTCCCCTGCATCAGAAAAACGCAGGGCTGTGTCAATCAGTGCCTCAGAGCATAATTATTTGTGTAATTTACGTACATTTGTGCGTTATTGCTAACCCTGCTTTAGTGCATATCCTTGGATAAAATGTGTACTTAATTGCACTTTATAGGTGAATTTTATAGTGTTATCTATAGAAAAGTACTTATTAGTCACAACGACATGTCAGATCACTACTAACCTAACATATACCATGATATTATTCTGAAGTTCACAGGACCAATTCAGGCTATGGGTGTAAGAGCAGCTTAGCACAGGACAGTTACAGTCCTCTCATTGTATAAACTCTTGTACTGAATGTATGAAGTTTCTTGAATTATATTTTAGACAAATCATCATGCATTGATCTGGGATACAAAGCATTCATGTTTGACATATTTGGAGACAGCATTCTCTTCACAGATGGTAAGTCCATATAAGTTGAAAATATTTCTTGCACGCAATACATACATAGATGTTGGTAAAAAGGACATATTAAAATATAGGTAATACTATAATAAAATTTTTTTCTTGTAATGTATGTGATCAGGTAACAGCGGGAGGGTAGAGATCTGAGAAGCTATATAATTTTTGGTACAATCGGATTGTCATTCAATTTATGGTGTGTACCCTGAGCCTCGACTGCCTGGAGTTCACCCGTTACTCCTTCGTGAATTGCTGACTTTTCCACCAAAGTTGCTGTGGAAGGACAGAGGAGTTACAATGTATGATGGTGGCTACTGCAGCAAAATTGCTTGTTTTTTTTTTTTGGTTTTTTTTTTTTTTTGTTGTTGTTTGCAAAGTTATGGAAAACACTGCAGCATTCTCATGTTGGTTTGCGGAAGTGGAATATTTGGATAATTTTCATTTGAGTATTCTTATCTCAGTTTCCTTGGTAAAATTAATATTTTGATTGTTTTATGCTTAATGTTACTGAGGATCTTTTGTTGTAGCTTTGATTAATGTCAGGAATGATATCATGGCACTCAGATTTTAGATGAAGGAAAGTACTCAAACAGTGACTGAACCTGAAAACTTAATTTTTCTTGGGGGGGGGGGGTGTTTTATTGACTTGTTTATGTCAGAAATTCAAACTTTGATGTAATATAAAACTATACAAAAAAAACTTAAAGAGGGAAACCATATAGGTTCAAATGTAGTTTTCTGAATGTTTAAAATGATTGTTGTTTAGATCCGATGCATGTACTATGGACAGGTCCATATTTTACTGCATACAAGGCATTTGTATTTTGATCATTTCTGTTCTCAGGTGAGGAAGCCAGTGGTTTGAGAGACACACTGAAATCACTGTTTACTGTAGAAAGTGTGCATGGATTTCAGGACACAATAGATAGGTAAGTATGAACATACATGCAAGCCAAAATGACTAAAACATGTTGCCAGTAGGTGGCACTGCAGGATACTTCCCCATGGTATGTACCTGTTGCAGGTAGGGAAACCTGGGGGATAAACAAAAACCTGCTTCATTGAATTTCAGACATCACAGTTAAGCCTGTCTGAACCTTAACAGCCAAATGCATTTTTTTGTGTTGCAAAGTGTTGTACTGGGATTTGTAAAAGTTGTAAAAAGGTTTGCAAAAGGTTGACAAAGGGTTTGTAAAAGGTTGGCAAAAGGTTGACTAAGGGTTTGCAATGGTTGAAACAGTTGCAAACCATTTCAAACCATTTCAACATTTTAATCAGTAAGGTTGAGAAAGTGTGAAATGATTGTTAACCATCAGAGACAGGTTTGAAAGGGTTTTAATGTAATAAAAGGAAATGGTCTGGAAAGTGTTAGAAATGGGTTTGAAAAAGGTTTGCCTTTCACTCAAAAGGTCGGAAAGAGGTTTTAAAAGGTTGATTCTTTTGGTGACTGTTAAGTTTAACGAGGGCTTAACTGTATTTTCTGTTTTTACTATACATGCATGTACCATTACAGAGGGACTCTGACATATGTATTTATATATTATGTTGATATCGAAATTGGTTGGACTTGCTTTTAGCACAAACTTGCCTACTGTACACATGGTACATAGGCCTTGTTTAGTCGGATGTTCAAAGTATGTATCACCCAAATATGTCAGTCTGGTTCACACAATTATTGGTAATAATCAGTATATTTTATAAAGGCTATGGGATACATTTCCATCAATTGTTGCTATTTTTACAAAATAAATTTTAAATGTCATCACAGAAATAACAAGTACATTTACATGTACATGGTTTCTTTTGAAATGTTATGTACTTTTTCTTTTACAGACTGACAGAAAAAGCAATGAAGAAATTGCGGGATTGCCAGTAAGTTTTTATGATCAGTGATGATTAAGTGTATTTTGATAAATTCATAGTAGGGACCCTTCATATTGTTTTCTTTAAGTGTGGAAAAATGGCTACATTATAGCAGTGGTGATTATGAAACACAGGACCACCATTTCTGTTTGTAAGAAAGAGACAACTGATTTACACTGCCTTCCTGCATGATACTTTACTGCAAATTGAACTCAAAACTGAAATTAGTGGAAATCGAAGTGACAGTACCAAATAATACCTTACAGGTAGGCCTTACAATTTTATATAACATAGGCTATAATGGAGATACACATAAAAATTGCGTTCACCTCTTTGAAGCTCTCTGAGATGCATATGCGAGTACATTGCCATTTTAAAAGTTATGCATTAATTTACTTACATTGTACATTTTCTTTCAGTGAACCAGTTGGGATATACAATTTCTTCAAGCGTCTATGTACAGAAATCTGTCTCAGCATCTTCCTTGATATCCACTTTGAAAATTCACCAGAGTTGGCTGAAACAATTGTCTCACTCACAACAACACATTGGCATGGTTAGTAATAGATTTCTATTGCATAGTTTGGTTTAAATTAAATCTTAATTCAGCATGACATGTGAAGAGCCCAAATGAAATATATTTCAGTGTCTTTTTAGGTAACAAATTCTTTGTAGTTTGGGGAGCTTTTTTGGTTTGGTTTGGTTTCTGTGTGGGATTTTTTTTTATGCCCCCCTTCGAAGAAGGTGGGGCATATAGCATTGCACATGTCGGTCGGTCTGTCGGTCGGTCAGTCGGTAGACTGTGGTTTCCGCAGAATAACTCAAGAAGTTTTTGAGCTATGACTTTGATACTGTATAAGTGTATCATTCTAGTCAAAAGCTAGGTGAAGTTCGAAGATGGGTGACCTTGACTTAATTTCCAAGGTCACAGTGGTACCTGAGTTAACTTTAGTTTCCGCACAATAACTGTAGAGGTTTTTAAGCTAGGATTTTTATATTGCACAGGATTATAGTCCATATTTGGGGCTAGGCGAAGTTCGAAGATGGATGACCTTGACCTCTTTTTAAAGGTCACAGAGCCACTTTACTGAATATGGTTTCATGCTTTCTGCATGATTACTTATACCTTGGAGCTAGAACTTTTATATTGCACAGCTTTATGGTTCTCTGTAAGGGCTAGGTTGATTTTGAAGATGGGTGACCTTGACCCAGTTTTCAGGGTCACAGAGAGATTGTAGTTAAACTGTGGTTTCTGCACAATAACTCAAGAAGTTTTTGAGCTAGGACTTTGATACTGTACAGGTGTATCATTCTAATCAAAATCTAGGCGATTTTTGAAGATGGGTGACCTTGACGTAATTTCCAAGGTCACAGTGGTACCTGAATTAACTTTGGTTTCCGCACAATATCTGAAGAGGTTTTTAAGCTAGGACTTTTATATTGCACAGGAGTATAGTCCATATTTGGGGCTAGGGGAAGTTCGAAGATTGATGACCTTGACCTCATTTTTAAGGTCACAGAGCCACTTTACTGAATATGGTTTCATGCTTCCTGTGGTTTCTGCACAATAACACAAGAAGTTATTAAGTTAGGACTGGGATACTTTACAAGTCTATAGTTCATGCTAAGGGCTAGAAGAAGTTTAAAGTTTGGTGACCTTGATTTAATTTCCAAGGTCACATTGGTACCTGAGATAAAATTAGGCTTCCACATGATAACTGAAGAGGTTTTAAACTAGGACTTTTATATTCCACTGGATAATTGTCCGTATTCGATCTAGGTCAAGTTTGAAGATGGGTGACCTTGACCTAATTTCAAAGGTCACAGAGCCATTTGGTTGAATACTGTTTCTGCATGATAACTTGCATTTTAGAGGTAGCTTTTTTATATTGCACAGCTTTATGGTTGCCTATAAGGGCTAGTTTGAGTTTGTAGATGGGTGACCTTGACCCAGTTTTGAGGGTCACACACAGACAGTAGACTTCCTTTTTTTTGCACAATAACTGAAGAAGGTCAAGTGAAAATGAGTGACCTTGCCATAATTTCCGAGGTCATAAAGCCACTTTGCTAAATATGGTTTCTTAATGATGACTAATTTTTCAGCTATAACTTTTATATTACCCAGGTTTTTAGTCGTTTTTTTAAGGGCTAGGTTAAAGTATAAACACATGTGACATAGATGTATGATCAACCTTCACTAATTTTGTAAGGTCACGAGTGCCCCTTCCTTCTACCACTATCAATAGGGTAGCAAGGGCAAGGGTAATGAGGGAGGGGGGCATCTATGTTTTACAAACATATCTTGTTTTTTTTGTTTTTTTTTGGTCATTTTACTTAATATCAGTGCCACTGAATTCCCCGCTTGAATTTTTCTTAGACAGGTATTTTATCAGTGCCAAGTTATTTCCAGTTTTCTTGTTTTTGTTTTTGTTTTGTTTTGTTTTTTTTTTTTCTTGGATAGGTATCATATCTCTGCCAGTAAATTTCCAACTTCCTGTATTTGGTTCAACTTCAACATACACAAAGGCTCTGCAGGCCAAGGTAAGTCTGAACTCTTGTGCAACTTTCCCATTAATATTAATATTACGAAAGTGCAGGTACGTGTACCTCCATTAAAGGAAATAACCTCAGGCTTTTAAATTCTTCAGTGTATCATGCCAACAAATTTGATTCTGATTTTTATCTATTATTGTGGAATTTTCTGCTGAACTAGCCCCAGGCTTTGAAATTCGTATGCAGCTCATACCACCAACTTCCACACAATGTTGTACAAGTTCTCTTATTTTCGTAATCATTGTGTTGCCTGCTGAGCAGACCAAGGTCCATTTGTGTGTCAATTTTGTCCTGTGTAATAATGTTGAACCTCAGAGGTTGATTTCTTTAGGAAGTAAATCATGCTATTACACTCACATTGTACATTGATCTGTATAAATATCACAGGTCTTGTAATTTTCATGAATCATGGTACCGGTATATTAATAACTTGTCCTCATGATCCACCGGTATGTGACTGCAGTAACTTACAGCTTGGTGATAGCAGTAATTTTGCTCCTGGCACAGAGTTTTCATCTAAAATTATCAAAACTTCATCCATGCCGATAACCTACTTGATATGTTTGTGCTTTGCATTATGCATCTTGGAAATGCATCCTCCCTCCCTCCCCCCCCCCCCCCCCCCCGAAATAATCTTTTGTGGTGAGCATGCTGATACATGTAAATAATAGGGCTTTGGGGCTATTGAAATCAAATGTTTGGATTTTCTGTTCAATTACAGGCAAAATTACTGGAGATTATCAGCACAAAACTTGCCAACTGCAAAGAGGGTCAGTTTCCACATCAGGTGTCACAGGGAAATTTTCCCTCCCAGTCTCTGGTATATAACCACCTGCTGCTGTTCACATGTGCCCTGGTGCCAAAGGCTCTGGCCTCATTACTCACTTCATTTGTGCTGGCCACAAATAATCAGGTTAGTGAAGCCCTCGTGATCCATTATTAAGACTTTATAGCTTGCAGTGAGTGCATTATACTGAGTAGCCTGTAAGTGTGGATGACAACACCATGAAGGTGTGACAAATATATCACAGAAGCCATTTGCCTTTTCTCTGAAACAAATACCAACTTTGTCAAAAGAGCTCAAATTTTGATGAAAAAGAGAGGGGCTATGTAGTTTTCAGGTCATTTGTTCACATTTCATGTAAAATCGGTACAAGTCAGTGGCATCTCTGATATATGCACATGTACATGCACCACTGGAAACCTGTATTTTGTGAACACTTCATCCTCGTGTCACATGCTGGTGACATACCCTTGAAATATACAACAAAAACTATATTTTACAGGAGTACTTCAAAGGCCAACTTAGCTATAGATAAGATCACTGCTATACTCCTCAAGGTTTACTTAAATGCTAATTAATCTGAAAAGCACAGTCATTTTCCTCCTGGTGGGGACATCTTATGTTTGTGGCCCTTCTGGAGCACAATTAAAGTGCATTTTTTAAATATACTGAAGTACTTGTAGTTGCATAGTTAATTAAACTGTGCATCAGTGATATGATGGTCCTACAGGGATATGAATATACCATTTTTGTGTCCCTATTTTAAAGAAACACCACTTGCATGAGGAACAGACATGTCACAGCAACCAATAGGCACCCAGCTGAGGAAAACTCTCGTTATCAGATTAATTAGCATAGTAAACACATGCAGTGGAACTGAGCAAAGTTGTTACATATGTACACCCCAGTTGGTCCAGCATAGGACTTGTGCAACAACCTTTTAGCAAGCTGACATAAACTTGTGCTTGCTAAAGTAAATACTGCATTAATGACATGCAGCCATAGTTGTAAGCAGCACCATCCACAGGAGCAGTCTCAAATAAAATGGATAGAGTGCAGTCTACCAAGATTTGATCCCAGAAAAAAATGAAATAGAGTGCAAAAATGAAAAAGAAGTGGTGAGCGGTTTGCTACTTGTAAGCAAATTTACAAGTTTTGGATGCTGGAATATCATCATATCAATGTAGTACAAAAGACAACTCAGCTGTATGCCATGAACTTATTTTAATTTTGTTCTCAAATGCAATACATATATACATGTACATGTATGTCTTGTAATGCAGCAATAAAGTGTTTATGATAGGCTTTTCCAATTTTGATATAGAAGTCTCCTGCCATGATCTGAAACCTGATTATTAGAACTCACTTCAATGAAAAGTCTACCATTAATATGACTTATAGTGTATATACATTGTATTTTGTCCACCAGGAGGCCTTGTTGTCTCAAGCTCGCAATAACTCAGAGACACTTGATAACATTCTTCTGGAAGTACAGCGGCTGTGGCCACCTTTACAAGGAGGTAGAAGACTCGTGAGACAGGTAATGAGGGGTACTTGAGTATAAGTATTGCGTAATATTTGATATAAACCTACTCTGTACTTGGAGGCAGTGTGCTGAGTGGTATGTAGATATTATTTTAATAACACAGGGATGAAAGTGAACAGTGTTTAAATCACTTCTTATCTGCATGAAGATAAATCAGAACTAACTTGGTACTTTTACCTGCCTGGCTGCCTCCACCAGACTACAAAGTGACCTACATGTAACACCCCTTATTTAACCCTTTCCCCCTTGAATTCAGACTGAGTCAACAGCTTTTCTTGCCATGAGTTGGGCACTTAGTGCCCAAACAATGCCAAAGAAAGCTGTTGACCTGGGAATGTGATCTTGATAGGTCTCCTTTACAATTCTCAAATTGTTTTTCATTACTGTTGAAATTAGTTGAAAACACTGAAGCGGATAACATTTGACCACCAGCTGGTTTTAGCCAGCTTCAGTGGGAAAGGGTTAAAAGGGATGTGTCCTCGGCAGGTGACTGCCTGACTGACTTGACCAGTTTTTGGTTGATGGCTTCAGTCAAAGGGTCAAGCATATCCAAGTTTGTTCCCCATGCCCCCCTTAAACTGGCTCAACCAGCTGGTGGTCAAATACCGTTTGCTTCAGTATATTTGACATATTTCAAAAATAATGAAAAACAATTTGAATGAAAATAGCAGACAAGACATATCAAAATCACGTCCCAGATCAACAGCTTTCAGTGTCATGGGTTTGACACTGAGCACCCGTCCCGTGACAAGGAAAGCTGTTGATTGAGTAGGGAAAGGGCTAAGGCAGTGTACAGCCGATTTTGGATAATTTTGTTCATTTTGAGATTTGGGGACGTTTTGGTAGACATATAAATGTTTTCAATCATTTTTCCAAATTTAGCAGTTCTCTAGCCTCAATACAACCTGAAAATAATTAACACAATACTTTCAATGTTAACATGGTAGTCTTTGGATCTTGTTTACTGCCAATAGAATCTGCTCTAAAGTGTCAATTCCACATGGATATTTCTCTAAAACAAGTTGTCTGATTTTGATCAAATGAAAACTGACTCAAAAAATTCACCAGAGCAAGCAAAAGCATATTAGGGAGCTTCTAAGAATGATCAGTTCTTCTTTTAAATGTGTATTGAAAATGAAGAGTCGCACTGAACAGCTATTTTCCAATTTTTGGACATGTATCACCATTGTAAACAAACAGTTAGGAAAATTCCCAATATGGTTCTGCAGATACATGTACATGTGTTGAGATTATAATAGTGCAAATTTGACCATTTTATCCTTAATATTTTTGGACAAGTATCTAAAATTTTACAACTTTTAATTTTGAGTTCCATCTTTAGTGCAGACAGATTCTGCAAAACTTGCTGTCAAATGAGTATATATACATGTAGGTTGATTATGTCAGGGTTTATTATGTGTGTTTCTGTTATATTTGGCCTAAAAATGCAATCACTTGTCCAGGTTGGACATTACCTTAATCCTTAGAGTGCTTATCACTGCTGTAGTTGTTTTCACATTACCATTAAACATATAATATTTAAAAGATTAAAAATCCTCACAAAGATACCTTTTATTCAAATACCAGCAAGCCTAGTCTAAAGCAAAAAGTAGTCTTAGTCAACAGCTTTCCTTGGTACACTTTGTGAGCAAAGTGTCTCGAGGAAAGCTGTTAACTCAATCTTAAATCAGCACTTTAAGTGTTAAGCAGATGGTTGGAGATGTAAATTGGTGCACTTGATGGATTTCAAGTTACCAGTATTTTGAATATTTTGAGAAAGAACTGATATTGGAAATGTTATTTTATAAGGATAGGTGAAAACACCTTTTATGGCTGTGTATCAAAGTTTTAAATGATGGTGTCTGATAATAGAATTCATTTTGAAATCACAGTGAAATAACAGATTGATGATGTCCATGTTCAGTGATTGTAGAACTTTCGTTTCTTATTTCAGAACTGCACAATTCAGGGATTTCAGGTACAGGAGGGGCATGCAATACTGTACTTGACACACTTTGCTCAGCGTGATCCTGTCGTCTTTGATGACCCAGACCAGTTCTTGCCTGACAGATGGAGACACAAGTGAGCAGATTTACAAAAGTGATGGCTCTTAAACCATACAATGATCTGGGGTCACTCACAATTGTTATCATAATTATGAGTGTACAAAAAATATTCTTTCTGCAATACTCCCTTTAAAAAAAAAAAAAACAACAAAAAACATATTCTGCACATACTAGTGACATCCCCTTAAAACTTGGAACAAGAACTGTGTATTAATATGCAATATCTAATTCCCTGGAAGAGACACATATGACTGATAAACAGTCAAGCTTATCAGGTTTTTAAAGACCAGAATCTTAATATTACACTGCTTTTTAATTGTGCATGGAACACCTCACAGCAACTTGGAGGCTGTGACCTGGGAATGACTCTCATTGACAGATTATTAAGTAATATAAGTCCATGTGCATGTAAATAAGCAAAGCGAGCAAAGATGTGATCTAGATTCAAGTTGGCATTTAGTACTTGGGATCAGACTTGTACATTTAAGCATGCTGAAACCATCATGAAAATGAGATATATGGAGCAATATCAGTATTAGTGAGTACACTTACCTCTCGACCACCATTTGCCTAAACCTCTGTGTCTGGGTTGAACACCCATGAATCAAGTTGAGTTTTGACTCATTTGATTTGAAAACCTGACAGTCCCATGGTGCCATCTGTTAGTTCTTGTGAACTAATGGCGACTCCTGGTGCGCATGCTCCCCATATCATCTGTCCTCTTTGGGTGCCATTTTGGCTTGCCTTTCGAGTTGTCATGGTCAAATTTGACACAAAACTAATTTGAATCACTGTGATTTAAATGGTTAAGATCACTATTTATTATGACCAAGCTGGGGTCAGCAAAATATATGTTGTAGGGCTGGAAAAGGACCATCAGAGTGGACTTTGTGGCTAATTAGGATTCCCTTGTAAAGGGGTTAAAAATGTGATGATCACATTATTGGCATTTTAGAATTCACGGTTTCTCCTCCTGGCTGTCACTTCTGTGGCAAGATGAGCAGATATTGTGAGAAAGGAACCTAAACAGTAAAAAAAAACTGGCATAAGACAGAGCAAGTGAGCTCATCTCACAGTATTGAGACTGAAAGGTTCCATAGAGCTTAGTTGGTGCATCCAGTGTCTTTCCCTGTCTTACCACAGCTGCTTGCCATGTTCTAGACGAGGGGGGCTTTGGATGGACTCAAGGAAATGAACCCTGAAATTGAGTTCACCGTGATCTCTTTGGTCAAATTGTCCACCAGAAAGTGCAACTACATGTACCTTGCTGCTGATGTACAGAAACTGTTCTTGCAGTCTGTCACTGAGTGCATGCAGTGTCTGCCCTGTGTGTTGTTTGTTGCGAGGGATACACCTAAGGAGATACATGAGAATGGAGCTCTTGCAGCAACCTGCCTTGGGGACATTATAAGTTATCCGAGTCGTTGGACTTGTAGTCTTGCCCGAGGTGTTCAGGCAGGCATGATGCTTGCAATCTTGGTAACCACACTTATTTCCATTGCCTGCTAAGACAGACTAAGTTAAGCTATCATTTAATACTGTGTGGGCGCTCCGTGGAGCGCAGTCAGACATGCGGAACAATAGTCTGTTAAGCAGGCAATTATTTTAGTGTTTTGTCCCCGATATACCTGGGGTAGCTTGGGGACCAGTGGTCTATTGAGTCACACAAAAATATCCTTAATGTTGTCGCTGTGACTTTTGTTCTGTATATGATTGCTATAAAAACCATCTGAAATTATCAAACAGTGATCAGAAGTGTGCATGAATGGTACCGTAAAGTATTATTGGAACATGCACTTAAAATTTCAACATATTTGAGGTCACATATGCAGTCACCTGTATGTGCAACTTTTGCTTGCGAAAAGAAAACCAGAATCTAAAAAGAACTCTTTGTTTGAAGTTAATACCATTATGTCTATGTTGCTAAAACGAAGCTGTTGATTTCACATTCTGGTATTGTTGAGTTTGAACATGATACTATTATCATAATGTCAAGCTGTTATGTCTTCTGATTAATCAAATTGTTTAATTCACCTTTCATCCCTTGATGCATCGTACATATCTGATCAAACAATTTGGACTCAATTCATTTAATTTTTTTCAGGCTCTTGGCTCATAGTCTAATTACAACCAAAAAAAAAAACCCAGAAGGATAAAGATACTGTACGTCCACGTGTGCAAGTGTGCATGTGATTACTCACAAAGAAACTCATTCTGAGGATATAAATATTCAATCAATATACCCAGAATTTGTCAATAATAAAGTGTATGGTAGTACATGTGATAATTGCAAAGAATGGGAAGATCCCTAAGTTTAAACTTTGAGCACAGCCAATAGCAGAATGTGTGCTTGAAAACTAAGGTGTATGTCATCTTTCATCATTATTTGTGATTTGTCATTGTTGATCAGGAAGTGCTGCCATCTGTTGGATGAATTAGAAACTTGCTTTCATAGCCGCTATCAGAATAACCTTAAAGTTAGTGTAGCTTGCTAAAGTTAAATGAATACTGAAAATAAAGCTGTTGGCATGTCATAAATTTACAGCACACTTCTGCTTGCACAACACAGATTTACACTACAAGTTTTTAAAAAAAATCAACTTTTTGCAGAAATGCTGACGACCGTGATAAGCTGTTTTTGTTTGGAAGTGGCCCACGCTGCTGTATTGGTCAGCATCTGGTTTGGACCATTCTGAGGGTGAGACTGCACTGTTTCTTTTTCTTTTTTTTTCTGTTGTTGTTCTACTTTGATCATCTTTTCAAAATTGGAAAATTGAATGGTCACACTCATCTGGTACATGTATTGATATGTATGTAAATGATAAAACTTGGTGAAAAGAATGGTGCAAGTTGTGTTTGCATTTTTCTTGTTCAACTAAAATCTCATGTGCTCTCATAAATACCTTTTTTTAACAAAAACAATTTAGCAGAGTTACATGTACATGGTTAGTGCATAGGAAGATGTCTCCTTTTTTGCTCCGTCCATCCGTCCATTCATGATTGATCTGTCTTTTAACTGGCTTGTGACTGGTATGCAGTCCACAATTTGCATGGTGACCCATATAATTTTAGGACTTACCAAGTGTATGAAATCTAGGTCAAGTTTGATATTGGTGGTGCTACCTATAGTATATAATATATGGACCAATGTATGAAAATTTTAAGAATGTCATTTTTAAAATGTCATTTTTCAAAGTTTTCCATGAACCATAATGAAAGTTAGTAGGAATGTTGATCAAGGAAAAACACAAAAATGTGCTATAATTTAGTGGTGCTATATACAGTATTACAGAAAATATATGGACCAAAATCTGTTAAAAGCACATTAAATTCAATATTTTAGAAAGAATAAATACTAACAATACATGTACCCCAAATCCTGGATGACCAGGGTAGATTATCCATGGTTATTATATAAGCACATTGGTAAAAAAAACTCAAGAACAAGGCTAATAATAAATCCCAAATGCACCACACATGCATGTCATGGGCAGTTTCATGTTGCATAATACATGTATGGTGACTGGCCAAATTTTTAAGGCCATTGAGGAAAAGCGCTTTAAGATTTTCTTTTCTTTTTTATTGTGATAGTCATTAAGTGTGCATATCTGTGTTCTCTTACAGGAACACTGCACAGATGGAAGTCTATGATATGTGGAGTCATGGTAGTGCCAGCTGGTGGCATTAATTAGAACTTACTTCATAGATATTAATAAAACACTTGATTCATTTTATGTGATAACAAATTGAGATAGAAATACAGTGAAACCTGTCCGATGTAACACCTGTGATAAGTGAACACCTCTCATTAGTGAACACTCTTTTTCGATCCCTTTTTTTTCCTATTGTATTTAATAAGGAGCGTTCAAATTGTACACCGAGTCAACCTGTCGTTAGTGAACACCTCAGATCTGTGAACAGTCTTTATGGTCCGAGACAGCAAATTTGCCAGAGATTAATGAACACCCTGACCGACCAAAAAAAGAGAAAGTGAATTTTATGAGTGTGTATTGGATGCTAATTGGGTGAAATAGGATTATTATCTCCAAAACTTGTCAAACCACCAACCATGCTGTGTATCATCTCATGTAATTAAGACAAGGAGGTTTATTACCCAAGGGTATCTACCTGCTGTACACTGCTGTGAAGAGGCTGTCTGTACAAGATCAAGCAGGATGTTCACTTTGAGTAGAACTGTACAAGGTCCCACTGAAGCTAAGCGCTAAGGCATCACATACACAGAGCACTGTATAAACTTTTTTTTTTTTTTTTTTTACTTTGTTAAGGCTGCTGGGGTGCATGTACTGGTTATAAATGCATATAGACCATTGACACTGCTGCTAGCTTACAATGTGTCACAAACAATTTTAACAACTTCAGTGTGAACACGAATGAAAAGGCCAGGCTCTTTTGGGGTGCTAATGCAGCAGTACTCCCTATGTTGTTTTCAGGCAGAATTATAATTCAATAAGATAACTTAAAGGCACTATGGCCCAATGCATATGTGTTAACATCTACACACAGTAATACTTCTCATATTGGTTTTACCATGTCAGTACACAACACACTGGTGCTTGTATGTGCAAAGTTCAGGACAATGAGTCTCAAGGGCAGAAAGAATTTATCTCTTGCAGATAAATATGCCATAGTAAAAGATGCTGAAACTGGCTTGAGCCAAAGAAAGCTGGCAAAAAAGTATCAGGTCTCAGTGGGATCTGTAAACACTACTCTCATTCTCAAGAGAAAGAGAGACATCATTGATGCTTTTGAGGACAGTAAGGATCATAAGGCTGAAAGGTTCTCATACACTTGAAAGTACATGTACAGAATTTACACCAAATATGCATTAAGCCTGTGGTGTAATTTTGTACAATTTTGTGTGACTTTGATCTTTTTTTCACGGTCAATATATCGATACTCTATGTACCAGAAATTTACACCAAACATGTCAGACCAATGGTCAAATTTTGAATGATCTTGTTCCATTTTTAAAGGTCATTAAGCACTTCAGTTAAGGCCACTTAATTTGATATATTGAGAAAGAATGAGGCCAGTGATCCTAATAATACCACAAATGTGTGTCACATGGGAGTTCAGTGGTGCACAATGTGGATAACCTTGAACTATTTTCTCAGAGTCGCAGAGGGATTGCATCTCAGGAAATGAATTTCTTGTAAAGGTCACCTGATTACATTTATACAATTAGGAGCAACAGTGCCATATGTTTCATGTAGTTCAGAAAAAAAGCACCATCCAGTCTCTCTCTCTCTCTCTCTCTCTCTCTCTCTCTCTCTCTCTCTCTCTCTCTCTCTCTCTCTCTCTCTCTCTCTCTCTCTGTATCCTTTCCAGTCACTGTTTATGCCTAAAACTATACCTTAAAATTAATCACTATTATCACATTGGGTGCAAAAATGTTGAAATTCAGGCTTCAACAACCACATAAATTTGTCAGTGTGTCTTCAGTGGGAAAATTTCAAGCATGTTTTGCAGCCTTATTTTCAAAAATTAAAATTAGATGTCAGCTGAGCAATAGACTCGTGGGTTCTTTTAGAGTTTGGTGTCATTGATAAGGAAACAGCTTTGTCACACCAATGATATGTATATTAGTAAAAAGGATGGCTTGTGTCAGGCCAGCATAAGCTGTTGGTGAGACAAAGAACTGACTTTCCGGACTTCTGGACATCAGTCCTTCCGTCCATCAACAAAAAATGTTGTAGTGGCATTTTTTCACTAACTACACTGGGTAGGGCTTTCATACTTGGGTAAATGAATTATAGGGATTGTCACTACAGGTTTGTACCATCACTGTCATACTTCATTGGTAACATCATGTTTTAAAGAGCATTGTAGAAAAACGTCGGAGTGGCATTATTTCACTAGCTACACTGGGCAGTCTCCGCTTTCATACTTGGGTAAATGATTTATAGGGATTGTCACTACAGATTTGTGCCATCACTGTCATACTTCATGGGTAACATCATGTTTTAATGAGCATTGTAGAAAAATGTCGGAGTGGCATTATTTCACTAACTACACTGGGCAGGGCTTTCGTATTTGTTTAAATGATTGATAGTGATGGTCACTATAGATTTGTACCGCCACTGTCAAACTTCATCGTTTACATCCGTTCATCTGTCATCAAAAAACTTTGGAGTGGTATTATTTTACTAACCACACTGGGTAGGGCTTTCATACTTGGGTAAATGATTGATAGTGATGGTCACTACAGATTTATACCATCACTGTCACACTTCATTGGTTACATCATGCTTGAGTGAGCATTGTAGAAAAACATCAGAGTGGCTTGAACAATGCTGGTGAGACATTCATGCCGCTCGGGCATGGCTCTGGCGTTAGCTCTGATGACTTTTCAGTCAAGACACATATATTTGTGTATGTGGCTATCCACTGATGTGCTACTTTGCCATTAATTACAATACCACCTGTATTGTACATGCACTGACACCATTTGGTTTGCAACAGGAGTGCACGGCCTTAAATATTTAGACAGCACTGTATCAAAGTGCTGTACGCATCCAATATCAACAAAGCTTTTTTGTGGTATGTTTTGCGGTAAATGACACAGATTGAACTTGGTTCAAACATATTTTATTCAGAAACATATGCAAACCATAGCTCAAGATTTGGATTATGGTGATTGAAAAAGAGGGCCTTGAACTGGACTAAATCTTACTGTTTTTGTGTTTACCTTTACAGACTGTCACAAAGCCGCTGGTGCAAGACTTTACCTGGGAGATTCAAGACAATCCAGACCTCACTTACAAGCATTTACCTGTCTCTAGGCCCAAGAACAACATTCCAGTGAAGTTCAGCAAACTGACAGATTCATCATAGAGGTCACTGAGATATTATTACACACCAAAGTATATATCTATGCATTTTGAAGCTGAAGCCCCAAATGATGGTTTTCTGGGAACAATGCTGAACGTCTTTTCAGTTCTGCAGCATTTGGATGAGTTGTGGTTTACTTCAGTACATTTATTTTGTGAAACAGACTCAAGTTGTGCTAAGCCACACTCCAGAGGAACCTGAGCCTCCCACTGTGTACACAATGAAGATCGTGAGGGACACTGCTGATACGAGACATGCTGGCAACTGTTTGATTTCTGCAGACAAAAAATACAGGCCACACGTTTACTGCAAAGGATCAAGCCTAAGCAAGATAAACAATGGGTTTCACATGACTGCTAGAAACAAAATTGGTTTGGGTGGATATTTTTTAGCTCAGCCGATTTTTATCAGTACAGCGGAGGTGTTAGGAGGCTCAGGTGTGTAGTATGTCTCTCCGTAATTGTCCATCCATGTTTCAGATTTTCAACTTCTCCAAAACTACCGTCCAGATTCCTTTCAAACTTGATGGAATTGTACTTTGGAGGGTTTTCTACCATTTATTAAATGGTCACACTCCAGTGACTTTGATTTTTTATCAGTTTTTTATGTTCATTCTTTTTTTATTTTTGCCAAATTTGAAAAAAAAAATCTCCAAAACCACCAATCCCATTGCTTGGAAATTGCATAGGGACACTTGTGACCTTCATGAGGTACTACTCTCCATTAAAAAAGAGGTACCACATTTCTCTACAACCAAGGTTTTGTATGCAACCTCCTGCAGCACCTATCTAGTGCTATCTGGTAAGGCTAATAGCCTCTTGATCAACCAATTAACTGTAACCCAAGCCAGCGGTGATTAAATGGCGTCCACTGGGTTGATCAAACGAGACAGTAACTTTAATCAGGTAAGGCTAGATAGGAGCTGTAGGAGTCTGCATATTAACAAACCATGATTGTAGACAAACAAGGTACCTCTTTGACCATGTTTTTCAACGGAGAGTAGGATAGCATGTTGATATCATTCTGAAGTTCACAGGACCACTTCAGTCTGTGCATGTAATGTCAGCTGAGCACGGGACTGTTACAGTCCTCTTGTTGATAACATATTTTTAACCCATGTTTGTAGGAAAAGGACCAAAGTGAAGCATCAATAACTTTTTTAAAGGCAAGATTACTAAAGCAAGTCACAGTTTTTAAATTTTGAAGAAAATAGAAAGGTTGAGCTTGGTCTAAGATGGGTACTGGTGGCACCAGAGAAACTTATTAACTAATTATTTGTAATTTATTTTAGTTTTGTTTATTGTGTTTTAATTTGCCTCATGTAGAAAAGATACGTAGGTGTGGTAGTTTAATCAAGCATGATTGTCTTGAGAAATGTTCACTTCAATTCAAGGCCTCCCAAGCTCCATATGACAGTCAAATGTCACAGTGTGTATATGATAGCATGGGTTAATGACATTTTGAGTTTTAAAATACACCAATATGTATATAGAGTTTAAAAGGCATCAACCAAGGGTATGGGGGTTTTGCACTGCCAAATTTATATTAGGTATTTTAATTGTTTAAAATTTTTGCTTTTATTGTGATTTGCAATTTACACAGGAGATGATTTTACACTTGTAGATAGTTTACATTCAAAGATAAAATCACTTAAATTTTAAATGCATGTGTTTTACAAAGCCGACTCAGTGTACAGTGGTCCCCCTCTTATAAGGCCACCCCAAATTCAGAGAAAAAAGTGGCCTTATAAGAGGGGTGGCCTCTCTTGAGAGGGAGAATATAATGAAAATACCATACTTTCTGCACAAGAATCCTGGCCTTTCTAGAAGGGTGGCCTCTGGTGAGAGGGGCCTTATAAGAGGGGGACCACTGTATTGTTCTTTATTCTGAGTCACAAGGCTGCTTCACAGATCAGCTCAGTTTCCAGACTCATACAGTGGTTAAGGGTATGGTCGATGGGTTTTGCATTGTCTGGCAAGTCCTGTTACAGCTGCCCTAGCAGTAAGGGCAGCACAGCAGGTCCAGCAGTGCAGACATGGCTGACTTGAGGTCCAGCATGTTGTTGCCTGGATTAAAACTCCTGTTATAGGGAAATAGAATATTTAATCGTCACCTTGAATATGGGTTTGAACAGCTTTTCTTGAAAGGGCACACAAAGCAAGGCTGTTGATCTGGACCATTCATACCATTAATGGAAAGATAGGTTTCCTGCTACTTCAATGAAAGGTCTTTTTACAAGAGCTTTTAATTTAGAATCAATGTACTAGAACTTCAGTTCAGCCTGTACTTTATTGTGATAATTGAAACTACAAGGTTAGCATGGTTAATACATGGGAATATCAGGCCTAGTATTGAATGAGTTTCAGGGTACAAGAGAGTGGATACACGTGTTTCTTCATGTGTTGCATGCTTTGTGGCCCAGACCATCAAGAGCTCATCAAAGACATTATTGTCCATGGTTTTTGTTTCTTTGGTTTTTTTTTTTTCAAATATACAGCTCCTGTACTGTGATGTCTTAGTTCCAAATCTTTCCATTCATGAACTTCAGAATGAAGTGCTTCAGTTATCAGTCACATGTATATTTTTATTGACATTGCATACAGATTTTAAATCATTTTAGGTTTATTCCCGGTGCCTGTTAATGAGATTAAAATATGATAATGATAATAGAATCATCATGTTATCAAGTTTGACTAATTGAAAGCTCTATGGGTTTACATGTACAAGGCAGGGATTGAATTTCATTAGTCCTGTTACATCATTCATAGTGAAAAATGTGATAAATGCCATATAATAGCTCAATATATGTAGGGAGGGAAAAGGAGAGATGACAGTGTGGAGAGACCACCTGACTTGAAAAAAAAAAACCTTTTCAAGGTTATGATAATAATAATAGAATCATCATGCTACTAAGTTTGACAAATTGAAAGCTCTATGGGTTTACATGTACATGGCAGGGATTGAATTTCATTAATTTTGTTTTGTCATTCATAGTGAAAAATGTGATAAATGCTATATGATAATAGCTCAATGTATGTAGGGGAAAAAAGGAGAGATGACAGTGTTGAGAGACCACCTGACTTGGAAAAAAACCACCTTTTCAAGGTTGTGTGCTAAGACACTGTACTGTTCATGCTATTTATACCTGTATACCTGCTATGAGAGAACACAATTTAGTCTTCTGTATGGCTCGTCTGGCAACATATATATATATATATATATATATATATATATATATATATATATATATATATATATATATATATATATATATATATATATATATATATATATATATATATATATATATATATATATATATATATATATATATATATATATATACACATATATATATATATATATATACATATATATATACATATATATATATACATATATATATATATATATATATATATATATATATATATATATATATACATATATATATATATATATATATATATATATATATATATATATATATATATATATATATATGTCAGGTGGTATAGGGGGTTGGAGACTTGTGCCACATGCCCAACAACTTACCAGTGCTTCTGTAAATTCCCATCCGATAAGTTACATTCAGATATGATTGTATATACCCTTATTAGAGCAAATTCCATCTTGCGGTCATGTGTTGACTCATTTATTGATATTAGAAACATATTTTGAATTGTTAATTGCTTTTGACAAATTATTTTACCAATCCCGCACAAATACATGTAGGTGGGTTTTAATTCTCTGAAATGAGGAATTGCTGGAAAGATTGGTCTTTTGGGGTCATTTTGGGTGGTCACTGGTCAGGTTCAGCAGTTGGTTTCCCAACAGAAGTATATTAGCATAAAAAAGGTTCTTTTGCACAACGAACAGTGGTCACAAAAGGCAGGTGGTCTTGCCAGTAGAGGGGTCTTTCAAAGGATTGGAGGATGACTATATTGATGGAATCCACACACTCAACAAACAATCACAAAGACTCTTTGATTTTAACTACAACACAATTTTGTGATGATAAGCTACAATAATGCAGTGTACATTCAGCTGTGATTCATTGATTATTCTGCCCATGACAACAGTCCATGGGTGCTGATTAAAGTCCAGACTGAATACAGTCCACATGCATGGACACAGTTCAAGCCCAAGTTGGGTTCTTCTGGTAGGGGCTGTCTTCTGTGGTTGATCTACTGTCTATCCCCGCAATGATAACTTCTGGCTATGTCTTCAGTGTGTCAGACATGTTGCAATCTTTGTCTCCTCTTCTGCTAGTAGATGCACGGAAACATCTACGGAATTCGACACTTTGCTTTCAGTTACAAAGAGCCTTCGTGAAGTTTCACCAAATATCCACGTGGGTCAAGTTGTTTTATGTAGGTCATTTCCACAAGTAACAGAGATTCAGCTGAACACACAGTGAACTGAGTGACTTTTCTGCACTTAAACTTTTGTGCACAATACCATTGTGAATTAGTTTTCCTAGGTTTTTATTTTCCCAAGTCATACTGCTGAGGAAAATAAATACCTCTGGAAAAGTTTTAAACTTGCACTGTACTTCAAGCTTGTCAAAGTGTTTTTCATAAAAATAGCACTGTTTCCTCTGCCACATGATGGGTGTAACATGATGCGGTTGCATGTGTGTATTAGGTGTATTGTATGTATATGTCAAACCAATGATAGTAATTTGTATATTGTGTGGGTATTATAGGGTAAAATGTTAGTTTTCATGATACAATGGGCTTAGCATGTGGCATAATGTAAAACTTGCATGTGCTTTTTAACCCATGGTGCTTTGTACAATGTCAGTGACATGGTTCATTTATGTATTATGAGATTATTGACCCTGGACAGTTTGCTTAGAAGCAGTGTACAGTGAAACCTCCCTTACCGAACACCTCCATATACTGAACACCTCCATATACTGAACACCTCCATATATCGAACACCTTCATATACCGAACTCCTCCTTATATTCAACCACTCTTTTTAGGAGTGAGGAGTTGGTGGAGTGGAAATGTGCATTTCCCTTTGTTTTTTTGTTTTTGGTGGTTTGGGACCCCACTATTCCGTCGTTAAAAAAGCAAAGATGAAGACATACCCAAGTGTCATTTTATACATAATGTTTTTAATGCTGCATCATGTTATACAGATTACTTGCCGTTTGTGCGTAGGGTTACAGGAAGAGTATGTTTATTGTGTTCTACAAGATATTAGATGCATGATATTATATGTAGAACTGTGTGTATATCCATAAAGTTTGCTCACATTTTTATTTTTAATTTCTATTTTATTTAGGTATTAAACCTAGTAGTTTTATACACATGTAGCAGGGCAGGGACAATTAGCTGGTGATATTTTAATGGTGTACACTTAAAACCATAATGTAAACATGGCAAACATGTTGTTTATTAGCAGTGTTATATAATTATTACTCAGTGGAAGCTGAACATATGCGGTAATACTGGTATATTAAAATTACTTGTAATCAAACAACAAAAACGAGAAGCACCTTGCCAGACCTTCTGGTCAGTAGTAAATTGGTAAAATGAAAAAAAAATGGAAGCATTTTACAAACAATGCCAAGAGTCAGTCTATTTTACATATTGATCAGTTGAACTTTCAATTGTCAATGTTGCTAACTTTATCAATACCCAAATTAGTGAATGACTAATTGTGTCCATATCCCAGGGGAAGCTCTGCACACTTAAGGAAAAATCAGTTCCATACCATCCTACCTTATGCCATCACCTTGAGTGGTGGACTGATAGTGGTCATCTGTACATACATACGCATATATTCTGCCAATTTAATGCTTTCTTTCTTACCAGCATGCTAAAATTTGCCACTAAGATTCATTTGATTTTTTGTCCATAAAAGTTGAAATGCTTGTTTCTGTCGATGACCAACAGATGTCCGTACTGATATGGTTCTTTTTCCTAAATTGGTCAAATCAATTGGAATACAATGCTATGATGTGGTTAATATTATATATAATAATATATATTCATTCTGTTTATTGCTCGTTTCTCTTCAATATTGGAAAGTAAAGTTTTGATCTGTATTACTGGTGTCTGATTCATAAACATGAAATCATTTTAAGCCACGTAGCAATCTACCAGCAACCACTGATAGTGTGGAAGTCAAATTGAAGGCACCCAGAGCCATCCTTATGTTGGAAGATTTAAGCATGATGCTCCCTCCTAAGTTCTATGTGGCTGTTTGTGGTAAAAACAATTTTGTCCACTCATGTGTATGTTTGTTACTTCAGTTATGAAAAAAGGTATTTTCAAAACAACTAGTACCACTAAGGCAAGTGCATTCCACCTCCTATTGCTTGTGTCATCAAGCTAAAAACTACTGTGAGTACGTAAATTTTCATTTGAAAGAAGTATTTATTTTTAAATGTGCTGTGCTGCACAAACACGAAAGAAAATAATGTTTCTACTGTTTGACCACAACAGTGACATAAAATGGCTAAGGGATGGTTCTTCATTTTCAGAAGGGTACAGACAGTATTGGGGTGGGGAGCATCGGTCATGTAATCTTACAGTATTACAATAAAAGGCTTAAGTAATCACAAGCAGACATTGTAATTACCACTGGATATTAACAAAAAGACTGAAAATACTTGCATTGTAAGCCCAATAAATTGTGCTGTTACATTTCACTGTAGTGCCTTTTTTCACTTGTTTTGGTGAAGGCACAAAACCGTGAAAATGAAACACAGTGAAGTAGTATTCGAACGTTGTTGGAATAGGAAGTATATACAAAGTAGTAAATTGAAAGTACAGTAAAATGTTAAAAACACAAAAAAGTTTTAAAATTGTAACACATGAAAATAAAGCAATTTAGAGTGCTTTCAGGTGCCAGGATGGTTTCAGGCGTGTTGCAGACTCTGCCGACTTTGACTCTGTCCAGCTCATATAAATTGATCATTTCACCCATAAAACTACATGTATATATTTTCATAATCATATGGATGTCTAGATTTGTAAAAACAGAACATCGAATCAATTAGATATTCTTTTAGACATTTTACACTATTTTGTGAGTGGGTATAGATTCACAAGTTTATTTCAGCTCGTCCGCACAATATTCAATTTTAGGATCTGCAAACTATGTGAAACGATAATATAGGCTACTCCCCATGAACCAAATTTTTGTCTCTGGTAAAATTGATTTTATAAAATTTTAGAGAATTTTGAAGTTGTTATCATGATGTTATACAGTTTCTTCATTTTTTGAGCTCCAAAAGTCACAGAAGAAACAGTTGAAAGGCAAAATTTTTAAAAAAAGGTACCTAAGTAAGACAACTTGTTTCCCATTATCATCAGAATTGGGAAGCCATCATACTCAAATGTTGGAAAGTACTCTTTTTTGGGGGGTAGGGTAATGGAAACAGAGGACTCTGTATACTCTAAAAGGATGAAAATGTTGACGATCTCAAAAAGAATTAGATACTGCTGTGTTAGTACATTACACATCATGTGCTGCTTTTAAAGGATGTAAATTTAAGCATTTGGAGAAGTGTGTGTAAAAAGTGAGAATATTTACCTCCTGTGACATAATTTTGGGCATTCCTGCCCCCTGAAACACTCGTGCTTTTTTTGCGTTTTCTGTTTTTCCGACTTAGTAAATGTTGAAATATTGTGAATAATGTAAGGTTGTACCATTTACTTTGCAAAAGTGGTCTGATAGTACTAGAAGCATAAGTTAAAGTACAGACAGTTAAAACAGTATTTTTCATGACCTTGTCATATTTACATGGTCTCATTCAAGGACACAAACTTGATCTGCATGGGTGTGTATGATCAGATTGCTGGAACAAGACTGCTTTTATTGTAGAATTTTATGATTTTTCTTCCTTTGCAAATTTAATGTACATGTACATGCAAATAAAATATAATAGAACCATTGACTATGCATGGGCATTATGTTTCTTTGGTTATTGCCTTTTTTTTAATCCTATGGCCTATGATGCGCAATGGTTTTTTTTTTTTTTTTTGGTTTTTTTTTTTTTTGGTTTTTTTTTTTTTTTTTTTGGGTTTTTTTTTTGTGTGTTTTTGTTTTTTTTTTTTTGTTTTTGTTTTTTTTTTGTTTTTGTTTGTTTGTTTGTTTGTTTTTTTTTTTTGCTTTGCTGTCTGTCTGTCTGTCATACCGCTTTAACTTTTGAGCAGGAGCAGTCAGTCATAAGTCAAACTTCTTTTTTTTTCCCAAAAAAATTCTTTCTTCCGATTCTTCTTCACCAGCATTCCCCGGGCAGCAATTTTGTCTGATAATTTTCTCAGACACTATTACACTTAGAAACTTTGTACTTTGTACAATTATAGATCCATACATGAAGTCGAGCCTTTTTACAAAAAAAAGTGAACATTTTGAAAATTATGCAAAATTAGGGCCACTCGAATCTTCACAACCCACAAAAGTGGGTCTGGTAACTAGGGACTGCGGGTGGCAAAAAAGTTCGGTTCAGAGTGTACCAAGCTTGTCCTGCAACACACTGGCTGGTAGCTGGTGACATCTGGTGGCTAAAAAATGTAGTTCTTGGTTTGGGAAGGTTGTAAGACAACTCGGTGAGTGGAGAGCAAGTCAAGATCTAGAAAACTCAACACTTCTTTTTGAAGGGTTGACTTGAGCATGAAACTTGGTATATGAAAAAGAAAATATGCAACTGAAGGAACAACTACATGCTCATGTCTCTATACCCCACAGCCTGTAAGGTGGCTGGAAATTGAGAGGGGCCTATTCACAGATGTATTATGCTGCAGTATGTCCTGGTGTGTGAGTGAAAAGTCACATTCAGAGATGTCCCCAGGGCATTAATTGGCTCCTTGCTCCAGAATATTGAAATTGCAAAATTTTGTTTTCACATTTTGATAACAGTTGAACAAGTTCAAAATACATGCCACAGCTATACGATACTTCACACCCTGTAGTAAGCTGGAACAAGATGAGTTCTCAAATACCAGGGGTGTCTTCATCTCCAGCTAGTGTGCTTGTGTAGGCCTAATTCTGAAGTGGCGCGGAGATAGATATGCAGGCCAAACAGAGTGCTGCAAGATAGTTCCCAAGTCCCAATGCATCTTATATATACATGTGTGTGTGTGTGTGTGTGTGTGTGTGTGTGTGTGTGTGTGTGTGTGTGTGTGTGTGTGTGTGTGTGTGTGTGTGTGTGTGTGTGTGTGTGTGTGTGTGTGTGTGTGTGTGTGTGTGTGTGTGTGTGTGTGTGTGTGTGTGTGTGTGTGTGTGTGTGTGTGTGTGTGTGTGTGTGTGTGATTTTAAATGAACGGCTTATTAAAGAAATGAGAAGTGCTGCTACCACCAGGTGACTAATGTTACTTGTATGCATAGGGCAGGCTAGTACACATGATCTCTTGTCAGCTTAAGAAGCGAGTAACACCTCAACCAATGGTACCTTGGTCATCTGGCCTGGATCACAGAGTTCAAAGAAAAGCTAATTATCACATGACCATTGTAGAATGACATCACAGCTTAAGAGCCCACCCATGAAGTAAAAAGTAGCCCACTTGTCCTGCCCACTTCCTATTACCTTTAACGCTTTAGTGGAGGGTAAACACAAAATGTGTTTCGTATTGTGTATTTATAATTTAGTCTGGACGCATTGCAGCCTTCTCCGCGTGACATTCCCCCCAACTTTAAGGGGTAGTTTCCTGAAAAAAATTAGACCTCCTTGAAATACTTAGGGGACTAGTGCATGTCATTTGACTTCAAATTCGATTGGAGAAAAATTGACATCCATTAAATATAAAATGCGTGATTTTGAAGAGACTGGAAGCTTACTATAACTCCATGATAAGGTCGTGATCACCTATTAACCTATGTAGGCACTTTGTGATTTGGCACCATGCAGTTATGACAGTACTAGTTTTATTTTGTTTTTCAAAGACCAACTCTGCTCTGCATTTTGGACGATTTACCAGCTTTGCACGTAACTTGTACATTGTTTAGGCTCGATTTCACCCAAGTACAATCTTAACAATCTTTACACAATTTCTTTCTTTTATTTTCAGCATGACTGTCTTGGCAGTAGTGTTTAGCGTTAATGATGTTTTTGTTCAGGTGTTAAATGTACCAATTCCCAGGCCAATCTTGACATCTCTTTATGACAGAGATACTTTCATGTGCATGACGAAGTAAACTGACAGAATAGGTGTATATGACAAGACTGGTGCCTTGATGACTGGAGGAAGATTGCGACCGGTTTTCATCTTGATTGATCTTAACAGACAATGAGGGAAACCGTCAAGGTGCCCGCTTAAAATATGCACGCGTTACTTTGTCGTCACCACGGAATACGGAGTGTAAAATTGGAGCAGCAACGTGCACTGCTGTTTCATTGTTGTCACAGCAGAAAAGATTCAAAAGATTTTTTGAATCTGTGATTCTTCCAAATATCGATAGGTGATCATGTGACCCCCCAAAAAAGAAGAAAAACATAACATCGACATAATAGATAAAAACTTCATGCAGTTGCATTGATTGATGATGGTAATGGTAAAAAAAATACAGAATAATTGTATCTATTCAAAATTCAGAATAATATGATTTCACATTTTCAAATTGATATGCAAATTAGTTTAACATTCAGAGTAGTTATATCGTTTCACTATTAAAATTCATATGTAAATCTTTGGCATGTAACTTGTGTACATCTTCCTGAAACAGGATCCAGTAGAAGCACTGTGCTGGCCACAAGAGCCAACCTTCTTTGAACTAGTGCTAATAAAATTGAGTAAATGGATGTTCAGACAATAATTTTCGCTGGGAGGGGGGGGGGGGGGTCCGGTCCGCTTTCTGATATATATATATTTGTACAAAATTTGTTGCATTTTGTCGGCAGATGGATCCAGGGAATAGTTATACATATCCTAATCCAGTTTTGCCGATTTGAGGAGCTTTTCTTATCCCTTCCTGCGTCTCCATTGCCTTCCTACATGTGAGTACCCCTACCCCGATTTTTCTGATCGGGGGGGGGTCCCTCTTATCTCTTACACACACACACACACACACACACACACACACACACACACATATATATATATATATATATATATATATATATATATATATATATATATATATATATTCGTACACATACACATGAAGTCTGGTGGAGGCCAGACGTTTTAGAAAGAAATGCTTGTGGAAGATGCATGAAAGCGACAAATACCTGATGACAATTCCCCTGCCAGGTTATATTTAATTACTGGGGAAAATATATTTTGTTAGGGCTCTCTGGTATTTCATCGCACACACACCGAAAAAAAATGACTGATTGGTTTGTTAAATGCATTAAAAATGTCTGCTACAGCAAGGTGCTCAAATGAAAATCCACTCGTTGTTCCCCTTTCTTGGCTATGATAATGACAACTTTATTAAGCCTCTACAAGTGAAAAATAAGTACCAATTTTAAGGCAAAATTCCATCATTGAGAACAAAATAATGATTAATGTGTATTTATTTTATAATAAATTTATGCCATACTTTCTGATACAATGACCTCGGTAATAATATATAATAAAACAGTAATCCAAATCCGAATCCAGATCCAGTCTAGTGATCCAGAAAGCTGATTATTCATGCGACACAAAGTGTCCCAAGAATATCATGGTCCACAATGACACGTATGTTTCATGAAAATTGTCCGCTAGTGTTCTCATGACTACACCTAGAAAAGAAGATTTGCTTCGCAGTAAATCTGTCTTGGTGCCTTCAAAATGAGAAGAGTTTTGAAACTATTAAAAACATTTAAATTTTGTATATTCACCTAATGTGAATAACTTCAATGCTACAACTTTGGTTCATGGTTTATTGGATACAGCTATGTCACAAACCTATGGATTTAAATTGGAATGGCACCTCTATCTACAATAGTTTTAGAGATATTCAAGAATGAAATTTTGTGTATTCACCTAAGGTAGAGACCGAGGTATACAGACTCACACAGAAAGTCAATCTTTCAACACATTGCAGTTTGCAGTGGATATTGTTTAGTGGTATCATTTCAATTTACCCTTTAGTTTTGGACATATTCCTTGAGAAGCTGTGTATGGAGGCAGAAACTTGATTATTGGTTTAAACAGATTTTTGTTTCAAAAGAAAGCAATTGGAAAACAGAGCGCAGCCCTATATAAATTCCTCTTGCAAAATTGATTATTCATCCACGATATGACTGAATTTGTGTTATAAGCTAACATCGTGTGTATGTAGTGTCATTTGTGTGAATAATGAATGCATAGTTTGGCTGACATAGCTATACGCCTGTATAATATGTCAAGTTAAAAACCCAGCAGCTGAACACTCCAACCTCCGACCACTGACCCCAGGGTGTTTGGTAGTGAGAGGTTTCACTGTCTCTACAGTGGGCACCCTTGGGACCAGAGAAAAGTGCCCACTCCTGAGGGGGTCAGCCCTTCTGGCCAGTATGGATGAGTATATGTGCATGTTCATGTACGTTATTCATACATTCATATATACATGTACAATATATGTATATATTGTAATTCAAGGGGATGTGTATACATGCAATACAAAAAAGTCTTTGTTCCTATGTTAAATAAACAAATTTTAACAGATGCTGTCACAAAACTACATGAACATGTACCTGTGACCTGAGACAAGCACTTTACTGTCTCAGTATTCCTTGTCTTGGCTATGAAGAACAGGCTTCATAATAATGACAGGCATCATTTCACTGGTTACAAGAAAACAAAGACATGAAAGTGTCCACTGAGATGCCACAAATCCACACACTGTTTCACAATTCACAAAGTTGTGAAAAACGTCACTAAGGACAGTCGCCATTTGGACTGAGTGCTGCAAAGATGAGGCTGTCTACTCCAACATCAAATACCTTGTCCATAGTGTCTTGTAGTATTCCGTACCTTGTCAAATTTGGAAATGAAATTTGATAGTAGATATGTGCACAAATATGCAAAATTTTATTTATTGCATCGATATTCTGTCAAATTCTTTCTTTCCAGCTGACCATCCATTGTATTGTACACTGACATTTTCTCTAAAGGCTAGGTATGTGACAAATGCAAATTAGTTATCAGTCCCATTTGTAGAATGCACAGATGACGTGATCATTCCAGGCAGTAAACCTCTTGGGATAAGCCATAGATCATGACAAGGTGAACTTTGCTATTAGAAAACTAAAGAATGGGAAAGCTTGTGGCATCGACAACATACCCAATGAGTTCCTAAAAAATGGAGGGCGTACATTTGTCACAGCCTTAGTGGATTTGTTTAATCTGTGTAAATTATTGGAAAGTTTCCCTGATGAATGGTTTCGGGGATACGTGAAGCCCATTCATAAAGGTGGTAGTAAAGAATCACTTTGCAATTATCGTGGTATTACCATTACTTCTAATGTATACAAGGTCTTTACATCAGTAATTGAGAAACAGTTCATGTCTTTTCTTGAGGAACACGGAATTCTGGGAGAGCTACACGGAGCATATAGAAAAGACAGAAGATTAGAAGATCATTTTTTCATACTGAAGGGACTCTGCAGTCTTAGAAAGCAAAGTAAATTAAAGACCTGGTTGGCATTTCTAGATATATCCAAAGCATTTGATACTGTTAATAGAGATAAATTATTTTTGAAATTATGGGAAAAGGGGATCCAAGGGAAAGCTTGGCGTCTTATTCAAAATCTTTACGGTAAAGTTGAAAATAAAGTGATTTTTGGACCTTTCGAAAGTTCTTGGTTTGACGTAATCAACGGAGTGAAACAAGGATGTATCCTCTCCCCTTCCCTGTTCTCTTTGGTTATGACTGATTTGGTAGACATGCTTATGAATAAGAACCTGGGTATATGTTATAAACACTTACGTATTCCGTCCCTACTTTATGCTGACGACATTGCTCTCATTGCAGAGGACGAAAAACAACTAGAAAGCATGTTAAATGTTGCTGCTAATTTTGTGCAAAAATGGAATATGTCTTTTAACCAGGATAAATCTAAAGTTATGAGTATAGGCAAACGCACTAATTCTACCAGAAAATGGATGATTGGTAATTTACCTATTGAAGAATGTAATATGTATAAATATCTTGGAATTATGTTCTCAAAATCACTATCAGATGGTCCACATGTTAATACTTGTCTTACCACTAAAGCTTCTCGTTTGAGAGGGTATTTGTGTAGTATTTTGTCTGCCAATTTCAATAGAGTAAATTTCGGTGACAGCATCTGGAAAAGTGTTATCCTGCCGTCTATTACGCATGGTTGTGCTGTGTGGCTAAACAATATAAAGAAAGCGACTGACGCACTTAATTCAATTCAATACACAATGGCTAAAGCTATTTTACAGTTACGCTCGTCCCCGGCAGCGGTCGCCACATTGGGAGAGCTAGGTTGGCTACCACTTCAATTGACTTTAGATAAAGCAAGAATTAAGTATTTTCATGGTATGAAATTTGATGTACCCGAAACAAGACTATGTAAGTTGATTTTTAATGACATGTGTGAAGAATATAGAAATACAGGAGTATGTACTATTTGGCCCTATGTTACTGAAATCAGACAAATCTTTAATAACGCCGGAATTGACCGTGCATTTTCATCCCACAGTGATGGGTGGCTTGATAGTTTTAATAAACGGGCAGTAGAAAGTTACACGGTAGAATTTTTTCAGGAAATAGACGATAAGAGATCTCTTTACTGGTATAGGGCCCTGAAAAGATCTACATGGCGTGGCGATTATCTGTTCACGACAGACAACTTTAATGGCGCCCGCCTAAAATTCATGGCACGAACAGGGTGTTTGGACTTGGGAGAGGATAGAGAAAGGTGGGGCATGTCAGATACAGCATGTAATACCTGTGAATGTAACGATGATGATCTTTTTCACTTCATGTTTTTATGTCCTGGTTTAAACTCTTTTAGATTGAAGTCGTTCAAGCAATTGGAACAGTCACTGAATGATATTGATTTTAGTTATGTGTGGCAAAGTTTTATGGCGTCATCCCTGTACAGAAAGTTGAACTTCCTTCTTGGAGACGAAGGTTTTAGTTTTGGCGACGAAGTTGGGTTTTTATTTGATTGTATATGTAAAAGATTTTTAGTGGAGGCATGGCGCTTTCGGAGGGAATCCTCCAATTCCTGACTGTTCTGTATATGGATACAAGATTTAAATTCTTCTTGCACACTATGTATATATGTATATATGGACGCACCGTGGGTTTACCCCGGACCACTGGTTGCCCCCGATGTAAAGGGGTAGTTTTTCCGCAATAAATTATTATTATTATTATTAGACCATGCTTTGATGGGTCTAGCCAACTCATGACTGTATGTAGTCTATCAATAGAGGGTACACATAGCAGGCTTATTCTTCCCAGAAGGGCAGTCCCTTGGGATTGATAAGGCAGCCGGGACTCATGATAGCTTGAGGCAAAAACAGAGCAGCTAGGACTCCAGTCTTTGTCACAGTGCACTGACAGCTCTGTCCAGCAATGTTGGGAACTATAGCCTGCCTGGTACGTATGGCAGCATGGAGCAGATCTGTCCTTTCATGAACAGACACAGATTCTCTGTATTTTATTGAGAATCTCACTGCACAGTTGTTTGGAGTTGGGTTCTAAAATTTTAATTGCCCCTCATTTGCATCATTTTAAACATCATCACTATTCCAAACAATATGCACAAACTCACTGGTAGGTCGGTCATCATGCAAGTTTGGTGGTTTTCGGAATAATAGTGGCCAAGATAAAAACTCCGGACAAATTTGGGTGCCATGGAAAGAAAGATAGAAATAAAGAATATGAGGAGAAACAGTATGTCTTGGTTGGCAGCCAGACATACCAAAAAAAAAAAAAAAGAAAAAAAAAAAAAGAAAAAAAAAAAAAGAAAAAAGAATTCTTGGAAAAACAAAATATCTGGGTTAGCACCCAGACATAAATAATCATGCAATAACAGCAACGAGATATCCGATATATACATCACAAAGACCAGTTGTCCATTGAGTCACATGTTAAAAAGAAGGGGTCAACACATTTTCATTGGCTATATGGCCGTGGTAGGAACTTTTTAAAAAATATAAGGGACAATGGTGCTCGCTGGTGTATTCTAAAGGTCAAATTTATCTTGAATTTCTGTGAAATATAAGTTTGTTAAATGAAGTGGACAACATTTGGAAGTCTGTGTAGTAGTTAAAAAGAGGATAAAAGTTCCATTTGGAGATACGTTACTTCTATTTTGCTGGTTTGTGTTGGTCTTCACCTACCACAACACTTTAAAATGTAAGTTTAAAAAACTTACGTTAAGCTGATTAGATATATTTTCAACCATGATTAATATAATTTTCGTTGCCCACGCCACTCGCCCCCTCGTGCAGACCGTGCAAGGCACCATGAGCACCTGATGATGCATTCTGTAGGAAAGAAATGTTAAATACAATTGGAAGAAACGGGTTTACGAATGGTTTAAATTAGTCATTTTTTTGGAAAAAAAAAAAAAGAAAACTGCCTCCCTCACCACTTAAAAAAAAAACTACTGATGATAAACCATGACAGGAGTTCCAGACATATGGCCTAGCTGAAAGTAACATTTTTCCCAATCGACATTCTCCTGGTCTATGTCTATGAATTATATAAAAACCCGAAATATGACTTCCCTCGGTCTATGAATTAAATAAAAACCTGAAATAAGACTTAAAATCCCACACGTGCGTATGATATTAATGAAAGGGGCAATAAATTGTTCTCGGACATGAAAAAACTTTGGCCAGTATGGGGCTCGAACCCATGACATTCGCGTTATTAGCACGACGCTCTAACCAACTGAGCTAACCGGCCATCTGTAATGCAGAACTAAACTTCACTATATTGATCTCACGAGCACATTCGCCTGTTTTCGCAATATTCCGGAAATAGCCGACATGGCTCCTCACTTATCTTTGCCGCCATCTGGTGGCCAAGAAGTAAAACTTTAAGCTGTGATCACCAAATGGGTGCGTGTTTGTGAAAGTCGGACACCAGCTTTTCATTTTTGATTCGGCTTATATCTGATGTGAAAGCGAGCCCACAGTAAAGTTATATAGTTAATAAACTTTAAGTCGTAATGCTAATATAAGATTCACGGAGGAGAATCATGCGTATATTAGACCAAGCATGAAAGGTCAAAGCGATACCACCGCAAAAGGAACCTGGAACTCAGACCCAAAGCTATATGCGCATGCGTAAAAATCTGAGTTTGAGGTCACAGTTGTCCCAGAGGGCGGGCTTGCGATTGTGCGTTAGTTCCGTCAGGCAAATAAAATAAACAAACATCTTCATTGTGTAACGTCAGTGTCAGTATTCCTCCTGGTAGGTGCATTAAGTGTATTCCCTCTTCGTCAAACGAAAAGTGAAAAGATTGTCAAGTAGGCCTACACATTAAACAGCTGACCAGACGCCAGAGTCAAAAGCCTGCATTGCCATTGATGGTTGTGTATACTATACTGATTACCGCGTATTCGTAAAATCGTATGCCATTATTAGTACATGTACTCTAATTTTATAGGCCTGGTTTCATATTAAATGGGGGGGGGGGGACTATCAAAGTTACATGACCCAGGTCAACAGCTTTCCCTTATCTATCTATGGGGGCTCTTGTAGCAACAACACGTACCATGTGTTATTTGTGTTACCACCTCAAGAGCACAGGTGCAACCATCACTGGCAGCCGAATGGTACGTTGTCCTCATAATATTCTGCCTGGTAGATACGAGTAACGAACCCATGTACTGACTTCTGTACTACTGACCACCAAAGTCACTGTCTACCGAAAATACTGATTAGCGTGCCGTCAGTAGGGCTGTCCAACAGGTGCATTATAGCAAAATTTTTCCATCAAAGCTCTTCAAAATTGCCACAGATTTTCTCAAAAATAGGGGTTTCTCATGTAAAAAAAAAAAAAAATGCTACAAGGAAAGAAAATTTTGCTACCGAGATTTTCAGCTGGACAGGACAGGTCAGGTCAGGTAGACACTGACTTTGGTAGTCAGTACTGACAGTGACAGTAGGCCTGTGAGGCCTGTCCATATGGGTTTCATGGCTTAAAGTTAAACACACGCAAACCCAGTGCTGTCCAGCTGAGAATCTCTGTAGCAAAACTTTCTTTCCTTGTAGCTTTTTTTTCCCTATTCTGTACATAAGAGACACTTATCTTTGAGAAAATTTGTAGCATACGGAACTTTCTTTCTTCATCAATTATTTCTCTTCTCGAACAGTGATCAAAGCAGACCTTGAAATTAACATTTTCAGTCACCAGCCAAAGTGCTTACAGATCCAAATATCTGGTGTGTTAACGTCAATTTAAGAATTAAAATGCATATATATTGAGGCAAAAATACACTAGCCAAAGTAAGATCTCAAGTAGCCAGACACAATTTTTACCAGCATTTGGCTGGTGGCTGGTGGCTGGTGCTAATTTCGAGCCCTCTCAAAGGCGCTGAGATTGATTATTTACGAATATGATATAGGCCTATCAACAAAATACCATCCAGCACAATGCCACTGGCCCACGATCTGATTCCAAACATGTAACCGTACTGCATAAGTGGAAATATTCCCGAGTGGAAAAATTCCCGAGTTTTTACAAAATGAAAATTGCACCATTTTTATTTTCCTGGCTTTACAATATCTTTTATTTTATTCTTTAATTATAATAAACATAATTTGCCGGTTTTCATTTTCCCGATGGGTTCTATTGGGAAAAATTACATTCCTCGGCCACATTTCCACTTAAACAGTAATTAGTCAAACTATTGTGGGTGGGGGCTATACTTAACACAAAACACTTTTTTCCCCTAAGAACAACTGATCCAAGTTTTCATAGCTGCACACAATCATTTTTTTTAAATCACATACAATCTTCACGGGATCAAGTTCACCATTTAGGCCTATAATTCAATTTCTGGGTCAAACATTCAATGCAATAATAAAGAGGTATACCAGAGATGCTAGTGACTTTGAAAAAGAAACAAACCTGAAATGTCTCCCCTAAAAACCTGAAGTACGTACTTCGGATAATCTATGTAGATTTCTTGTATAAGGTGTGAAAGTACCGCCCTTAATTTTGGTGCTGAAGTCGAGAACTTGATCCAGTTAAATTTAGCATTGCATGTATGCCAGATAGCTTTATTTTTTATTCTGTTTTTATTCTGTTTTTATTCCAGAAGACACCGTCCGTTTATAGGTCCTATTGGTGCTACATTCAGGGACGTAGAATTGACAGTAGTGTCAGCCAGTGTGAGATTTTGTTATTATCTTTTTCAAAGTTGATCACAGCTGCCAAATTACAACAAACAAACTATTTTTTGTATTATGCCTTCTGTAAGCAAACTTTTTTCAGCTAATCTTGTAAGCGGAATATTTTGTTTTGTGATTGATAAATGAACAAACCTTTTTCAACAGACAAAGCGTGGCTTCCCCCAAGTATTAAATGATCTGCACCTTATTTGTTAATATGAAAGCCTATTGATACAGTGTTCATGTTGCCTGGCGTCGTATAAAATGACTGAGGCCTGATTAAGAAGGAAGATCATCAAACCGAATGTCCTAATTATAATCGAGTTCTGTTTAGTTTCAAGAAAATATTTTGACGGCCAGGTCCAACTGTTTGGAGGCGCGTGGTTTTTATTACTTCAGACCTTGACTTTGTTCCCCAGGTCACAGGGTCAATTTCATGAATTTTACTTACAAGTGGAGATAGATTGTACATCTGGTATGGTATGCGTTTGTGTGTGTATGTTTACCTGCCGACAGCTTCAGGCTGATCAGGAGTTGTCTGTGACATTGTACCATGATGATACTGATCCAACTAAAATTCACCGATACCAATCCATGAATACACCAAAAGTACTGTTGTGGCGTGGAAAAGTTGTTTTTTCACTTCTTCTTCGGTTCTTTTTTTTTTTTTTTTTTTGTTCATTGGTACTTAACATTCTAAGTTTTACGTTTACTTGTGACCTTCACGTGTCCAAACACTTCTTCAAACGAAACTCAGAACTTGTGCTGTCAAAATTTGGGTCGACAACCTAATTCTTAAAAAAAACAAAAAAACAAAAAAACAAAAAACCCCGCCCCCCCCCCCAAAAAAACAACAACAACAAAAACCAAAAACAAAAAAAAAACGAGCAAAGTCTGATAAGCGATGGTGCACTATCGTTTAATTGCAATTTATTGATTGACTGATTGTTTGAGTAAGTAGGTAAGTAAATAAATTAATAAAAAGGACACTTCGCATGACTTGCACCAGTGAGCCATACGCCAAGTGTCACTTTATTGAAAAACAACGAGACAGTATTCACAAAAGCGTATCAAACAAATATGTAACCGTTGACTCACACACCTATTCCTTTCAAATAAATGTAAGGTCGATGGGATAAAACACACACACACACACACACACACACACACACACACAAGGAACAACCAAACGAAAGGTCTTTCTTGGAACTAGATTTCTGTTGTTGAAAATATATTCACAGGAAGACATATTCTACATGGCCTAATGTGAAATTTTAATGGAAATCTACTAAATACTTGTACTGTAAAGTTACGAATTTTCTGATTTGTCTGTGCACGTTTCATCTCTGGCATCGTACAGGGAAAATCTTAGAAGTACCTTCACACCTGTATGGCTCTGCTTTTAAAGGTTGATTTTTTTTTTTTTTTTCGTCTAGACAAGTTTTCACAATTCAAATAACAACGCGCTACAATTTGTATATAGCGTAAAGTGCTCGGCAATAGGGTCTGCTTGGCTCACTGTTGAACTACTTTGCCTCGCATATTTGTTGACAAAAGCTGCTTCGCGCCGCAGTATGTAGGTGGAAGATCTCTATGGCGATCATGCGCCATACAGGTAGTCGCAGAGAGAAGCAGGTACTATAAAATAGAGAGGTCTATTCAATCATTTACAATAGATCAAAGAGACAAATACTCCTGATAAAGATAACCATTGTTTCATTGGAAGATACTCCATTCATTTTAGCATTTTACAAGCCGATATAAGTCCTTATTTTGATACAGATGAAATTGAGTCGCGGAAGGGTCAGTGGAGGGGCGTCATATTCTCCCCCGTCTAATGGTGTGACCATTGTGGCCCGTAATGCCTGTGGTTATCAAGAGTGCGCAAAGAGCTGGGTTCAGTGACAATTTGCACCCAACCAAGAGTCTTTTAGCCTGCCATGGCGCCGGGGAAGGATTGTTTGAATCAAAATCAGCCATTGATCAAGTAGAATTTGAACAATGTTCACCGGCATACATACAGATAAAATCACCCTAATTTAACTGTTCAAACCCTTGTTAAACGCCACTCGGACCTGGAAAAAATGGTGTTCTTTTTTCAGAAGATTTGTACAGCTGCTCTCAAATACCTTTGTCAAAGTTATATGTTGATTGGACACCATTTACTTGATGATAAATGTAGTCCATATTTTTCTTCGTCGTGTTTTTCCCCACGCTTTTAATATCCGAATTTATTGTCGAGCCATTCATATTCTGAACCAGAAGGAGTCAAAGATACTGGGTCATGAATGCTTCATTGAAGTGGAGTTGCAGTGCTTTGACTTGCTGTGAGAAATTGCAGGCTTGCCATATTAGCTAAAAGTGCAAAAGTACATAAAGATAAAATGATTAAACTACTCATAGACACCCATATACTTATGGTAAATGAAACGCGGACACAAGAATTTAAATTTGAATGGTTTTACAGCCATTAACGACAACGAACAAGGAGTTTGTTCTATTTGCACACATTGTTAACATAAAGTGAATACAGTTTGAATCTGTTCTATTGAATGGTGATATACCTAATGGTGTTTTAAAATGTAAACAAATCGTTAGCAAAGCCCTAAACTATTTCCATTATATACATTTTCTGAATCATTTCTCTGCCTGTATTGATCAGACAATAATGTGCAGCCATAAACGTATTTCGTCAGTAGAGTGGACATAAGGAGGCAACACGGCCATGAATTACGTAAATGCCTGTCTGGATAACAGACTTGTTTTGATTTACTTGGGCCAGTGAACCAGCATTGCATCTAAGTGGGTTAAAAAGGACAAGAACAAAAACTGAAGTTATTTTGAATAATGTGTTTTAAATGGTGTTTTGAAGTTTAAGGTTCTTCAGATTTATTATTGCAACATACTTTATTTAAAGGGTAGTTTAACGCACTGTGGTCAAAGTCCTGATAAAAAAGGGTGTTGATTTAAACGTATTTTATCCACAAAAGTGAATACAATGGGGAAGGAGGGCTCTGCCCCGTCTGAATCCCTCTTGTATGCAGAGACACATTGACAGCACGAATGTAACGCACAGTGCCGCCGCGACCCCACCCGTCGAGCACGAGAAGCACCCGCATGGTGGCGTCGCACCGGCAGAAACAAATTAATGATAGACAGAACGCCACAGATAGTGGGGCATGTATAATTAATAATATTCGCCCTTTATGATCCAAGGGGGTGTTGTCTTCTTTCCCAGTTGTGATTGCGAGTAATTTTAATTAAAAACATGTCTGTACCAAATTCTGCCGTCGTTTTCATCCTTTTTCATTAGATGAATATCATTTGCAATAATTTAACGGGGCAACGGGTCAAATCATATAGCATTTACAAATGGCCAGAGGTCAGGTGAAATTAAGATTGACTCTAATTTTTGTAAAAATAAACGAATGAATAATAAAACAAGAACAACAACAATAATAATAACAACAACAACAATAATAATAATAATAATAATAATAATAACAACAACAACAACAACAACAACAATAATAATAATAATAATAATAATAATAATAATAATAATAATAATAATAATAATAATAATAATAATAATAATAATAGAACTTCTTTATAGTTCATTGCCTGTTCAATGAAAACTGTTCTTCCACAAGGTCCAGCAGGCAGATCTTAGCCGAAATATTCCGGGCTTGTTGTAGGTGGAAATCTGAAGTACCCGGAGAAAACCTACGCAGCTCAGCACGTATTTAGGGACCTTGTCACACGGGACCTAGAAAACCCCAAACTAACACGAAATTCCGATCCGGGAGGGAAGTGCACCAGACGGAAAGGAGCTTCCTGGAACGAAAAATACGTGCTGTCGGTCGAGATCCAACGGAGGTTGCAGTGGTGGTAATCCAGCGTTCTACCGCTGAGCCACTAAGCTTCCCTGAATAGATAGGTAGATAGATAGATAGATAGACAGACAGACAGACAGACAGACAGACAGACAGACAGACAGGCAGGCAGGCAGGCAGGCAGGCAGGCAGGCAGGCAGACAGACAGACAGACAGACAGACAGACAGACAGACAGACAGATAGATAGATAGATAGATAGATAGATAGATAGATAGATAGATAGATAGACAGACAGACACAGACAAACAAATAAGTAAACAAGTTCGGCAGCATGGCCAGGACCTTGGCGTTGTGAAGATTGCCAAACACCAACGTGATTACATCATTCATTTCTAAACAAAACGTAACTTTGCTGACTGAAGAAAAAAAAACGTTATTTAAAATGGAGAGAGAGAGAGGGTTTAGTTCAAGTTCACATTTTGAACTTATAAGAAATGTAACTTTTTTTCTGGACGTTTTGCTCAGAAATTAGCAGCAAAAAATCAGTAGTATCTAATCGAAGTCGTGCTTAGCGAGTTGTTTTGTTTCGAATTATAGTTAGGTCATGGTTCCTTTAAGAGAGTAATAATTCAACATTTAAAAATGTAATGCTTATAAGTGAATAATTAGGCAATGGACATCAAAATATAAGGCAAACTGACTTTGCTGTACGAATATGTGAATGGAGATACTCTATCATCTAAAGTTCAGACTTTTGTTCGGAACATTATATGCATAATATATATCTGAAAGTTCATTTATGTACAGTAACCCCAATTTACACCACAATCAAACTGAAAAAAATAATAATCCTTCATAGTGTTTAACAATAAGCCGCTGCAAAAGAAACTATTTGGTTTAATGACACATTCAAAATGACTGTTTGAAATTTTTATTCCACATCCGTCTTGAAAAGAATTTACCAAGGTAAACATTAAAAACTATTATCCTTTGGCAGATAATGAAATATGTTTGAGAAATAGATTATATGTGACAGGCATTTGCAAATTTGAAAAAAAAATGCAATTGATCGATCTAGTCATGTTCAAAAGACGCACGGGTCTAAGTGCTGAATAGCATGCGAGCGTAAAATATGGTATCGAAAATTCTGTACCGGTATCACAACTGAATTTAAAGTGTGCACATTTGGGGATATTTACGATTTTGGAAGGGTGTACAAAATGTTCGTGTGTACAACCAAAATATTCACAGAGATAAATCTTATTTCACTCCGTCTCTGTAAAGTTTGTTTGGATATACTAAGAATTTATTTTTGATGAAAAAGAACATCATGGGGTGAAACGGTTTCCCCCGAAACTTTTTAGCCAACGTGTATAAAATCGGCACTGCCTTCATAATACGACTGAAGTAGTACAGTTGTGTACCAAAGAGCATAAACCCACATTGTTTGTGGATGGAGGGGCCTCTAGAATAATGTTTTACAGTTTATAGAAAACACAGTTTTTCATATTCTTCTTTTTAATTTAAACTTACAAACCTGTGACACCTGTTTGTTATAATTTGAAATTTGGGGCCAGGCAGAGTTAAATGTTTAGCCACACCATTTATTTTGGCTTCGGTCTTGTTACCATGATGAAACTTTCTTCCCGTGAATTTCATATATTTCACATATTTCAAGCACGTTATCGATACTCTTCTGAGTGCCTACCAGTATTGAAGTCCTGAACTTAACGCAGCCCTGTAAAACACATCTAAATTAGGGTCACACCTAAAATATACATATATGCGTTGACGTTCTTACATTTATTTATTTTGGACACATAGACACTTTAGATTCCAAGCTTGGGGTTTGGCTTAAAAAAAATTAAACATCCTTTATTCCAAAAGCCCAATAAATGAGAAAAAGCGATTAGGCTACCAATAATCTTGGTGTTTGAAACATAATATGGTATTCTAGGATAACAATGCTTTTGTCATTGGCCTGTCGCTTCTGCTATGTGACTTGGACATCCATGCTGCATTATATTTATTTATGTGATTTTGTTATTGGTATACCTTTGCTGCTCGTGATTTGCAAATCCCTTATGGCATTATACTCATAAATGCGAAGTTGTATAAAACCGGCACAAAGGCTACATTACTACTTTTCTCTATGTCCATTATCATAGACGCTTGAAATTTAATCCGCAGGGCGTATCAATTAATAATCATGTGTAAATGGATTAGTTGGTCAACGTCTTCCTTTGCTTGCCGTTCACTTCTTATTGGTGACCCTTGACCTCAGATTGTACTCAACCAGAAGTTGGCGGAATTCCTGCACGGGGATGGCATTGGTGACAGTTGGTCACGCTGGCGACAGGAATATCATTTCCCTCCAGATAATGATGATGTCCCCTTGTCGTCTCGTGCTATTAACTGCGTAAGTACCTTGTCGAAATTTGATAAGTCCCTTCTTTTTCAGAAGAGTTTAACAAAGCTTGTCTGTTTTTGGAGGAGCTCTATTGCCCTCTAATCACCCATCCATTAGGCCTACACCACAATACAAAACACACCAATCGAACTTATTCAGGGCTAATATTTGAATTATACTCAAGTTTCCTACTCCTTGGTACTTCACATTCCTTTGCGGATGCTGCTTATGAACAAAAAAAATAGACGCAAACAAACCAAAGTCATGTTTTAGGAATTTTTCTGCGCCATGATTCTGTCGTTGTCTGGTGTGGACGAGCCATTATTTAATTGATTGCCGACTTAAAGATCGAAGCCTGAGGGTTATGCTTATAAAACTTGTGTTAAATGCAACCAATCTTGTCATTCAAACAAATTCATGGGCGACTGAAATCCACATGAGCCATCGAATGCCGGTTGAACAGACCCCGTCGAAGCCAATGTACCTATTAGATGTTTTAGATGAAGTGCTGATAGCTTAAGTGGGTATTTTTGTCAACCGGACCCCTGCTATTTTCTGTCCACCCGCTGATACATCTTGTTTATTTGGCCTTTTGTTACGAAGCGCCCCCAGAACCAATTCCATGCATGCTCCAACACTTGGGCGATGAAATAAGCAAAAAGAAAATTTGTATTGTCAAGAAAGCTTAAATGTACTGGCTACGTCGAGTTGCGGGCGTGTGGAACCTGTCTTACTGAGGTGAGACCAGAGATGACATGAGACATGGTTTGGACTTCAATGCGCCAGTATCAAAGCACGGCCATTCTATCTTGCCATCGCAGTGGAGCCATGGAGCGCGTTGAATGGCCACCAGTTATGCCACAACTCATACATCAACTGGACACAGACAACAACTTACGAGGGCAGCTAGACCCATAACTTTCCGTCTTCAAACTCCTGAAAAAGCAAAATAAATTTTTATGACGTACCTTGATAGATAAGACCAAGGTGACTTGTCTTTAATCTCTATTATAGCCCCAAAGCAAACCGTTTGTGTAGAGTATAGAGACACGTCAGGTAAGCATTTGGCCTTTATTTATGGAAAAGTTCAATGATGTTTCCAAGGAATTTGTAGCTTGAACTGTCCAGACACTTTGCTTTTGTTATTGACATTTGACTTTTAATGTGGCCACTGTCCTATCGATCTCGAGCAAGCTGTTCTCAGATAAGTGGAAATCATTCGATATATACCTGTGGTAACATACTTGTTCACAAACCACTGCAACCTATTTCTGTTAAAAGTCAGGATTTGAAGTATAATCTGGCAACCAAAATTTTAGACATAACCTCTTCATTCTGTTTTGTTGTTTCTAAATTGTAATGTTAGGTCAGTGTCGCAGTGAGACATTTTCCAATGAATTCTTTACCAGCCCACTACCAGTATTAGACGGGAGCCTATACAAGGCACATAATAATGTGATCTTTTGGTCCGTACCGAGTTGGCTCACCGAGCTAGCTCACTGGAGCTCGTATGTGACAAGGCGTCTACAAGTGAAAACAAATATATTCTGAATTCAATTAGGCATATGTATCTAAAAGTGCCTGCTTAATATTAAGTATAGATCTATGAAACTACTTCAAGGCCGTTGGGGTGTAGATCCATACCTGTTATCAATGGGCTTATGCTGTTCGTGCCAACTTAGAGCCCAACCCGGATTTTAACTTAATGGGATACCGCAAATCATAAATAAAACACACCCGGCTGCCGCAAGAGGGTCTGAAGGAATACGCTTCTGAATTCACGTTGACGATTTTCAGAAATAGCTTGGTTTGATTGTCAGTATGTGTTTGATTAACATATCGGTCTGAAACTACAAGGAGATCGTTAGTAACGGTGGAGAGCCCGTTACCATGATGCGTGAAAGTACCAATCAAATAAACTTTGAAATCATTGGTGAAGTCAATGTCGATCTATGATACAAATTATATTAAGGATACATACAACCAAATAAAGTTTTCTGCCAGTTATCTGTAGAGTTGATTTATCTCTGCTGACTGTGAGGAGGTTGTGCTCAGCGTCTATGTACACAGTGTCTGTCAGCACTTGAGCGGACAACGTGGCCCAAAATGACGACCAGTTTCAAATATTGTCTGCTTTGTATTTTTGTTCTGAATGAATACCTCACTTTTCACGGAAAGGTTTGAATAGATGCATAAATGGAATGGTCTTAGTCAACAGCTTAGTCGGGCACGCACTGGGTGTTTCGAGAGCACGTCCAGTGAAACTGTTGACTTAGTCTGAGAAGATCTATGACCGGGAAAGAATTGCTGTATGATGACACGAGGTATCTGACATATTCAACAATGTGATGCATCTGTAGTCGCTCAAAACCACATTATCTGACCCTTCTTTTCCAAACTTATGAAAATAAACGGAAAGTCTCAGATCATTTTGCTTTCAAACATAACTACTCAACGCGGAAAATGTAACTGAGGTTGACAGTTTAAAGCACGACGGGTGTATTATTTTTTAGGTCAGTTTACTTGTCAGTCTGCTGAGCTTATAGGATGGTCCATCCTCCGTCCGTCCGTCCATAATTCACATGTTCGACTTCTCCAACACCGTTAGCCCGATTCACTTTAAACTTGGATGGGATGTACCTTGGGTGGGTCTCTACCAAGTTTGTTCAAATGGTCACGCTTCACTGATTTATTTATGTTTTTAATGATTTTTTTTTTGGTTCTTTTGTGGGCAAATCTTGAAAATTCTCCTCCGAAACCGCTCACCAAATTGCTTTGATCACACAGTAACACTCCTGGGGACTCCTAGCTCTTAATTTGTTCACAGGTGGCGCTGTCCGTCCGACCGGATGTCCGCCAGGATGTGCACATATTCGTTACCACGATATCTAGAGAATGCCTCCATGCATTTTGCTCAAATTTGGCATATGCTTACATTTCCGGGCAAGATGAACTGATTAGATTTTGGTGTCACCATGACCTAATTTGAGCAAATGGCAGAGCCTTCAGTCAATGCTCTCCTATGTCTAGCGCCTTACAGATACTTATCGGTAAATGCACCTTTTCCTTTAGATTATGTAAGTAAATGGGCATTCTAATGCCTATTCACATTTTCGACTTCTCCTAAATCGTCATCCAGATTGACTTCAAATTTGGCGGCAATGTACCTTGGGTGGGTCTCTACTATGTTCAGGCAAATGGTCATTCTTCAGTGATTTTTTTGGACTTTTTATGAATTTTTGGGGATTTCTTTTGGGGGGAGAGGGGGGGGGGAATCTTAGAAAATCTTCATCTCCAAAACCGTGCACCTGACTGCTCTGGCATCACACAGGAGCACTCCTAGAGACTCGTAGTTCTTAATTTGTTCACCAAGTGGCGCTGCAATTTTATTCTATTTTTTAAATATTTTTTTGCGTGTTTCCTATATTCGATTTCTCCTTGAGAACCATCACTCAAAATAAGCTGAAACTTGGTGGATATGTTCCTTCCAGAAGGGCCAAACAATTTTATCCACTAGGTGGCAACGCTTTGGATTTCTGATTTTTTCAATTCTGGCACTTATCGGTAAATGCACCTTTCCTATTGATTACTATGTAAATCAATGGACATTCTAATGCTTATTCACATTTTCGACTTCATCTCCAAAACCACCATCCAAACTGACTTCAAACTTGGTGGCAATGTAGCTTGGATGGATCTCTACCAAGTTTGTCCAAATGGTCACGCTCCAGTAATTTTTGATTTTTTAATGATTTTTTTAAATCTCTTAAAAAGTTTTAATAGAAAAGTTTCAAATGGGAATTTCTTGTAATGGCTATAATTGAAATAATTTTGGCCAGATTTGTGTCAAACTTGGTAGGGATGTACCTTTGATAAGTCTCTACCTATTTTGTGCAAGCGGTCATGCTCCAGTGATATTTTGTATTTTTTATGATGGACCTTGATGTTGCACATGTTAGTGTTCTTCCATAGAAGTCAGACTTACTCAGTACATGGGTGACCTTAATCCTATCCTAAGTTCAGAGAACCACAAGTGTAATGAGTCTCCAGGTCAGCTAAGCATGGGCTGTTCACACAGCCCTCTTGTTATTTGGTACTTACGTTGATTTTGGATAAAGCCAATGGCCAGCCTTAAATTGGTTTAAACGTGTTTTATTCACACAATTGGGAAACAGGGCTGCGCCCTAGATTAATACCTATTGTACATGAAATAGTAGAAAGTTGTTCAATTTACAATATGAGACAAGTACTTCATACAAGAATGCACCACTTTACGAAGACAAATAGGGTGGCATTGGAGTACACAGTTAAGGCAGACGTCACTCGACGACAGTTATTTAAGAACTGAAGTACGTTTTACCAATACATTGTGTGTACTGCATACAAATTACATTGAATAAGGTCGCTTTCCCCCAATGAGTACAAATACTCAAGGGTGATACTTAAGTAAGTGCTCTATGTCTGCCCATGGACGGCTTCGATTACAATTTTTTTCTGTCCCAAGGTACAGGTTTTTTAGCCAAATAACATTGCATGGACACTGAAGGGTGCGAAGGCGATGATTTATCAGGTAACACATTTTGGTCAGCGGTATACAAATTGCGCTCGCAGAAGAAATGAAACTCATTTTCATTACCATTGCCGCAGGCACACAGAGGAGAATCTCTTATGCCATTATTAAACAAATCATGATTAAGCTGGTTGCATCTCATGCGCAAACGAGCATGAAAGATAGCTAGTTTTCTTTCACTTTGATGATATAGTAGGTTGACGCTTTTGATACCATTATTTAATCTTTTCTTAAATTCGGTCAGATCCTCAGTATTTTTATAAGACATACGGAGAATTACTCCATTGCCGAAAGAGAAATGGGGAAAAATTAGCATCAAAGTAATTTGTACCTGCTGGAATAAGAGATAGTTGTGCCTGTAATTTCAATAGTATACTCGTGAAAAGAAACAAGATGTATCTCCACAAATCTTCTGCATTGGATGGATATTTCTCATATATATATATATGCATACTTTATATTTTGGCAAAATGACCGCCTCCAAGATTCATTCATGACACTTTCAATTCACATTACTTTATTGCCAATGCTATTCTCATTATGTTTCTTGCTTTAATATGAGAACGTCAGCTGTCACGCTCTGTGGTGTCGTACACGTACCATTCAGGTGGCATCGCACACACAGCTCAAAAGCACAGGAGAGGCCGAAAAACATTTTTGTCATGAATTGAATTTATAGAGCGTTTGTGCGACTAATGAAGGTTGTTTGGGTCCATCTTTTTTTTTAATTTTCTTTATTATATCTGACCAATTTCAATTTATACAAAGCTTGCGGTACTGATAACATATCTGGCGCTGAAGTACTCACAATACCACTCATTGTTATATTTCAAACGTACATCAGTACTGGGATTTACACTGATAGGTTCGTACAAGTCAGTGTTATACTTAGTTTGAAGGCTGGGGATAAACTTAATGTAAGCAAATTATCTCCCCGTTTCCATTCTGTATTTTCAAAGGTGTTCGAAGGGATCATACACGATGAAATGTATCCATTTGTGGATGGTAGCGTCAGCGAGTTTCAACACTGTTTCGATAGAGGCAGATCAACTGCTACTAATTTGATGTTCTTTGATGTCATATCTTAATCCGTAGACTAAAAGAAGCAGATTTGGTACCGTAAAGCGCAAACTTTTGCTTCACAAACTTCATTATTATGGCAGTATGTTATAATGAGTGGCTTCTCATCTTTCTCGTGTTGCATGGGGAGTGCCACAGAGCTCTATTCTTGGCCCCCCTGTGCTGGTGTTGCACATTGTGGAAGTTGTAGCTGAATATTGGTACATGTACATACAATGTAATATCCTTCACCAGTAAGAAAAACATTATACTTTCTGATCATACAGTTACAGAGCAAATCTTGGAGAGAGTGAAGTTCATAAAGGATGTCAGCGTTATACTTTTATCAGATCTCAATTTTAAAAATCAAGTTGAAGCAATGTGTGCAAAGGCCCACAGAATTGCCAGGCCTTATAAAGAGATCGTGCAGCTCTTTCTCTTCAAACAGAGCCCTGAAATCATTATGTATATCACAGGTTAGGAGTAGATTGAGTATTGTTCCGCTGTGTGATATCCTTAATGCCAATCTATGTCTGCATATGTTGAAAATAATCAGAAGGACCTGAGTTTTATATGATAGTTATGTTTCAAAACTTCGTTTTTTTACCTAGATGTTGGTCACGAAGCAGCGTGATAAGATGTTGAACTTGCCTCAATTATGTGGACAGAGAAAGGTTTTAGATTTAACATTTTTACAAGGCATCATCTCTGCAAGGTACAGAAGCTCCTACCTGATTTCACAGATTCAATTTTATGCTCCGCCGATACGTTTTTGAAACACTCCTTTATTTTTAGTCCCAAGATAACGTATCAATATTGGAAACTTGAGCTTCTTTGCCCTGAAACTTTTACCGATGTGCAAAATACAGACACCTTTGGGTTTAAGCAAATTTTATTGCAAACAATTGGCCAACAGGTTCACGAGCCTATATCAAGGCCTCTTGTACAAATATGAAAATACAACATTGAAATTGGGAACACACTTACACATATATAGAACTTCAAATTAAGAACTAGAAGATTAAAGTATTGAATCAGTTTGTGAGCTTACAGTTATATATATTAAATGTCCTTAACAAAAGTGAAAAGTGTGATTACTGGCCAAAAATGAATATTCCTCATATTTTTAAAACCTTCCAGAATTCTTTATGTACTCAAGTGCAGCTTGGAAAATATTTTCGTTCCTATCCTTTGTAATTCCTTAAACACTATTTCCAAAAAGTGAAGTTCTTAAGTTGAAATTTTCAAGAGCTTTTGCATTTGTTTGTAGGTCATTTCTTAGCGAGATATATTTATAACAGTGAAAGAAATAGTGATAACTATTTTCTATACCAGCGCCACATGAACATGAAGGGGAGTCTGCAACACCTATTCTGAGGAGGTCACTGTTCAGCTGGTTACAGCCCATCCTCATTCTGGCATGAATAACTGCAATTTTCCTTTTGTCAATATGATAAATATTGTTACATTTAGGTTTGGTTTTGCTTATTTCTCTTTTAAAATCGTCAAGATGATCGATATTTCTAAAAGTTTTAGGTAGCGAATTCCATTAAGGAATGATAGAGGGAAGAAAGCAGATGCAGAAAGTGTTTCGTTTGGCCTCTATGGCCCGTTCTTGGTTAGTTCTGAACGAAACTATTTCAGGTCATAATTTATAAAGGTATCCAGGAGCAAGTCCATTAATAATCTTGAACAACATTACCAAATTTTGCTTTCTCCTACGTTCTGCCATCTTTCCCCAACCTGTCTCAAGATAGATTTGTTCAATACTTGTTCGGGCGAGCGCCTCAGTCACTACCCGGGTTTGCATCCAGCTGAACAGTGTCCAGTCGCGCTTTGTCATGTTGTGTCCATCCATCCCCGACCACACTGCTTGCATATTAAAGACAAGAGACCACAAACGAAAAGTAGAGTGATTCCAACGTTTCCTGCTGAATTTGTACTGTCAACGTTTAAGGATAGCAAATAACTTTGGGATGGTTCAACATTATCATCATTTTTAAATTAGTACTTGGGGTACTAAATTTCATGACACCCCCCTCCCTCCCCCCCAAATTAGTACTTTAAAAATGATGATTTTCAAAAAAAAAAAATCATATCAAAATTGCACAAAGCAGGCCAAAAATTGACCATCATTTACCATATTCTGTAAGTGGACAGACCCATTGCGTACTGTAGGTACTAATTAAAAAATGATGAAAATGTTGAACCATCCCTTATTAGCTTTGGAAAGCATGTGATTCACATGAGTTGACCATGAAAGGTCTACAGAAAACTAACACCCAAGCGCATATGTGCAGTAACATTATCAAGACTCTTATGATTGAATATCAGGTTGGGATGATCTACAATTTTTGTTTTCTTGCTATCTATCACTGATTAAGTTTTCTAAGCGTTAAAGCAGACCAGCCACTGATTGGACCATTGTGTAAATGAATCTAAGTCTTGGTTTAATGACTCCTCTGACTCAACAGGATCATCGCCGGTAATATATAATGTATCATCAGCAAAAAGACGTATCTCTGAATTAACAATTTCGACTTTATCACTAACAGATACAAGGAACAACAATGGCCCTAAAACTTGAACCTTTTGTTACGCCTGCCTTGATATCACCTCTAGACGAGACGTGATCCTGAATAACCACCCTCTGGGTTCTTGCATGAAGATATTCTTCCAGCCAGAGAGGTAAAGGACCACGAAATCCAGCATTTTGTAGTTTATGTATCAAAACTGGATGGTGCATCCTTTCAAAAACTTTCGTAATATCGCATAATATGACTTAGGCTTCCTTTTGAAGATCAACTGCCTTAGAAAACTCGTGATACAAATATACTAACTGATTAACTGTACCGTCTTGGGGCATGAATCCCGACTGATTCTCAGGCAGCACACAATTATTTATATCTGGTAGAAAATTAGATAAATGTTTGAATAGAGCACGTTTGCAAACTTTCCCTTCACAACTTAATAAAGAAATAAGTTTACAATTAGAATATGATTCGGGCGTCCCCTCCCTTTGAAAATCGGGGTTGCATGCGCCAGTTTCCATCGTGATGGAAATTTACATTCCAGGAGGGAGGAATTAAATATTTTTGTGAGGGAAGGTGTAATTATTGGAGCCGCCTCTTTTAAGAGTAAGGCTAATACCGTCAGGCCCACAAGTTTTATCAATGTTCAAGGACTTTAGGATATCACAGACGATTGAGTCGTCTAAGATAATACTTTCTAACAGATTTTGCTAAGAATGAATTTCACTTCGTAATGTAAATGTTGAAGTGTCTATCTCACAGTGTTTAAGAAAAGATTTATTAAGAGATTACGCTTAGATTTACTGTCTGATATGATCAAATCATTAGACATTATGGCAGGAACTGACTTATTTGTATTACCACACATAATATATATATATATATATATATATATATATATACATATATATTTCCTTTAGTAGGTAACAAAAACCAAAATCCTCCAAACTGTGGGGGTTTTTTTCCAGGAGTATACATTGTACTAACATTTCAAAAATACGTACTGGCATCGGTTGGTGGTAGCATACTGTGCAATGCAGAATTTGTATTGATATTACGCCTGCCCTTCATATTTCCCTGGAACGTCAAACCTATCGACCAATGCAATCAGAGCATATAACTAGCAGGTAAGCGTACAGGGCAGCGTACGGGGTGTGCATTGAAATAACACAGGCCTGTATATCTCCCTAGAACTTGAAAACAATTGACCAATCAGAGCAATTCACTTCCCTGGTGCTGCACAGGATACATAGATCCCCCCCCCCCGGCTAGATAAGTATCCTACCCTGAACAGTTCCCACGAGTCGTACCCTCCCTCGACCCTTCGGGTCTCGGAAGGGTACGGGTTCTCGGGGGAACTGTACAGGGCAGAATACTGATCTCGCCTTATTGTGTGTGTGTGTGTGTGTGTGTGTGTGTGTGTGTGTGTGTGTGTGTGTGTGTGTGTGTGTGTGTGTGTGTGTGTGTGTGTGTAAAGTGAAATATCCCTAAATTGAGCACCCTTAGGCCCGGTATAGTGAGGTATTCAGTATTGGGAGGTTTGCTTATAATGAAAATAGACAATTTGGACCGAGAAAATTTGTTCAGTATAACTAGGTATTCGGCATATGGAGGTGTTCGGTAAGGGAGATTTCACTGTAAATATATATAATATATATATATATATATATATATATATATATATATATATATATATATATATATATATATATATATATATATATATATATATATATATATATATATATATATATATATATATATTCGGTATATGGAGGTGTTCGGTAAGGGAGATTTCACTGTGTATATATATATATATATATATATATATGTGTGTGTGTGTGTGTGTGTGTGTGTGTGTGTGTGTGTGTACAGTGAAATCTCCCTTACCGAACACCTCCATATAACGAATACCTAGTTATACTAAACAATTTTTTCTCGGTCCCAATTGTGTATTTTTATGTAAGTTCTCTGTATATGTTAGTATCCTGATATTGTTTTATTGTACTATGATGTATATATTTTCCCGTTTGCCAGAGCTCAATAAATTGAAATAAAATAAAATAACATTTTTATTTACATCGGTACATTTATGTAAACCAAGGAGAGTCCATTGTGGACCCTTCTTGTGTCAACAAGTCTATATCTCATAGTCAGTTTCTAGCCATTGGTTTTGCAAATACGCATTGAATGCTGTAAGCATTGCAATTATGCTGAGAACAGGCTTTAACGTTCCCTGGTGGCGATAGTGTTGCACTAAAATATAAAATGGAACGTCATCAACACAGTCACATGACAGATGATATTCTAGACACACTAACCGATAAGTTTTAAATTGCTAGGTCACCGTTTGGTCAAAATCGTCAGTCAATATTTTTCTGAAATACCGCGGTCAGCTACCACTTAAAACGTGTTGCCTCAGAGCAATAGTTTTGCTTCGTGTAAGATATACACACATTTATTTCACGTTTAACATATACTCATAGATATTTGTTCAAACATAAATATGAACATTAATATGAATGTGCGTATTTTGTTTAAACATAATTATATACATATATTTTTTCACGATTTTTTTTTCATTAGAATATCAAACGTCGTGAGGTAGATGGTCAGTGCAATGTGGTCAAGCACACAAGCTTAGTGATGAAAAAACTCAGATTTAATAACCTCATTAAACTCAATCTGAACAGGGAAAGTGCAGATTAGAAGTACGTCTACTTTAAACAAGTTTACAGAACGTGATGATTGGTTCTATTACAAGTTATTACCTGCGTATATGAAGAGATAAGTTGAGGCAGAAGTCACGAGTGGCGCCTTACAGGTAATCCCGGAAGGATTTGTGTAAACTTCGCCAGAAAGTCACTACATCCTGAAGTGGGTTGACTTATCAAGAACATTTTGTATATAGTTCATCATAAATCATGCGGATTTTTTGTTCTCCATAGTCACATAATTCATTTCGATGGTTATTGAGTATATTGTGTGGGTAAACTATAAATTGAATACCTGACATGTGATTACACCAGGGACCCGCTATTTTATTAACACGTCCCTGAATATATACAGCATTTACTGAAAATTGGGACACAATGTGTCCAATAGCTGATTTTTTTTGTTTGTTTTATCTTGATGTTGTTGTTTCATTCCGAAAACCACAATATTATATCTTTCAATCTATTTTGTCAACGGGGCGCAGCTTTGTGTAATCTTCTCTTGCCATTGGAAGCGTAGGAGTCACAGAGCTTACTCTATTTAGGGAACAATTTTTCAGCTGCTAAAAACCCAAGTCCAGAGTTGTCGCTAATGAAATCATTCGTATTACTTGTTTATAATGCCCGAACATGAGAGAAAAAAATCAATATATTGCATGTTACATGCAGGTGAATAATGTAGCAAATGTTTGGATACATGGGTTCAGCTTTCATTTAATTCTTTCCATGTAAACACTCGAAAAGACAGTTTTAAATATTACTTTTGTTTCCATTCTATCATTTGCTTCTTTCTATTTTTTTTTTTTTTTTTTTTTTTTCTTTTGAACAAGTAATATTGTAGCTTAATATTATCTCTTAAAATAAACTGTTTAGGGCGAGGTCATAAGACCATCGTCCATTATCTTGTTGGCAAATTTCGTACATGTATTTATGCAATTCAAATGACGGATTAGCTAACTTCTAAGCCCTTGCGTTTGAATTGCACAACCGCTACACTTGGACATAAAATTGGATAGATTTATATGAACATCTAAATGCTCCTTGTGCGCTGTGTCTCTGCAAAAGGGAAATGATTAATGATGATGTTCTTAGCAAAACAAAATCCATATTCCTCTATTTTAATTTAGGCATTTTTGTCTTGACATACATGTACCGTCTCTGAAGTTATCTGGGGGAACGGTTTGTGTTGAAAAGTGATTTGACATTCCCAGGCCTAACATCAAATTTCTTCTCAATTGATTCTATTCGCAAACTCCCGAACAGTAAAGCTGTTCAATCCTGTCCATTTATTCCCACCATGGGATCATAAACCATGCTGGGGCGACAAAAGCTTTAACTGTGTATATACCCACAAATACACTCCGAGACCAATCTTTTCTGTCCAATTGCAATCTCTATCGGACTCCTAGTAACAAACACTGATTTATTGATGTGTTATTTAAGAGTTTAATGGTGCTGTCTAGAGGTATGCGGAAAGAACAAAGCACCCAGAGGGACTATATAGACTTAATAGTATAGAAAAATAGGATACCGACTAGAATTCCATTGATGATATGTTGAACAGATAGTATCATATCATCCGCTTGTCTGTAGGACTCACATGTCTCATGAACAGCTTGACATTAAGTACACTTTAAGTTTTAACAAGCCACAAGACAGAACACGTATTTACAACCAATTGGATTGCTTTATATAAATCGACCATCAGTTGTTTCTAATAGTCATCCCGTGACCCTACTATTTATCAAGGCATATTCAATAGGGCAATCGCGATAAGACAGGAAAGACTTCATTCGATCGATCAGGCGCTGTCGATACAGACTATTAAGAGACATGTTATTGAAAGTTGATTAATTGCAATCATAGTCGGCGTTGTCCTTCATTCTTGGCCCATGAAACATTTAAATGTCACGGTTAATCTGCTTTTATATGACATTAGTGTTGGACAGAAAACATTTCCGCCAACTGATTGTTCTTGGTGTTTTTTTTCCTTAAAATACAATGCCATGCTTTGAAATAGTGTCAGTGGTGGGATTTAGATATCGGTCGGTTTATATTATGATATTATTATTGCACTTAAACCTGGAATGTATTTCAATGTCACAAATTTTCTAATTTGCATAAGCTTTTTTTTTATCTGCGCAGGGGAATCGAGAAGTCGCTTATTTCATAGTGTAGTTTGAACATATTTGTATCGAACTAGATTGCCCAATAGTACATAACTGACGAATCTGGGGGTTCTCCAGACCCTTGAACGCACACAGGACAAATACAAAATGACAATGTACTTGAACAGCTCTCAACAATCAGACTTTGCATTTAAATGCAGAACAGATTGCGCAAGTACCTCATATGAAGACACATGCAAATGTGCACCCACATAATAATCAATGCAGTATAAATGCACTAAATAACACTTGGTACCTTGCAGTGACGCGAAATCTCATACATTGTGTAAGGTATAGAATAGAATAAAAGGGTACGACATACACCGTCTTGTTTCCATAATACAATTTTGCACCACTTTGAAAATTAATGTGTCACATCCATCGGGAAGTTCCTTGGTCCTTAATACTAAGAAGCTGACAGGTCTATCGCCAGTGACATGTATAATTGAGTATGGACGAAAACCAAAGGCTTTTAAAGGAACAGAGATAGTGAGAAGCTTCTTTCTATCCTCGACAAATCTTGGACAGTAGAGATAAAAGTGTTTAAAACCTTCAGCTGGGTGGGAACAGGCATACGTCATGATGTAACCGGTCAACTGCATGGTGTATCGAGATTTTGCTTGAGGCTTGTTACCTATGGTTTCCAGTTTAGTTGTACCTCTTACAAAGTAACTTTGACATGGTTTTCAAATGAATTTATTTTTATGCCTACTTATGACATATAACAGCTTTTATATTGAACTAGAAAAAGGAAAGAAGAGGAAAAGAAAAGAAAAGAAAGGAAAAGAAATAAAAAGAAACAGGATTCATGGCAAGTGGAATAAGTCTTTGCTTCGCACGTATTAACTGGTCGAACTCTTCTTAATGCGTTCGCTAAACGCGACAGTCTTCTTTTCCTGGCCCCTGTCACTTACCACAAAAGTCAATCTAACGTCATTGACTGTTTATTAAACTATTTTTTTCTTTTCTTTGTATCTTTTAGTGCCTCTATATATCTTGATACATGTATGCATCATCTGATGACTCATTATTCATACTTTTGGGTCCTTGCAGAGGGTTCAATTGGTATCACACAATTACATGATTACATTTTTCACCTTTTTATGTCCTTTTGGTGTCGTGATTCGTCATTGTATATACGCGTTTGGAAGCGGATATATTATAAGCTTTGTTTGTATCCGGATCTCTTCTTTGCGGAGAATAAACTATTTTTTGGCTGACGTGTGATCTATCTGCAAAAGTTAAAGTGATGGCCGTTGAGCTAGGTGAGAGCTAGCACTTGCTGAGTCATGAGCTTCCGGAGATTATTTCGGGGGGGGGGGGTGTTTTTTTGTTGAAAGGACACTATAACTTTGGTTCACTACTCCTGATTCTGGTCTCAGACTAGGTCTTGGTGAGTAAGGGGTATTAGTGGGCCATCTGTCATATCATTTACTTTGTTACGAATTTCATCAGAAACCGCCATGCCTTTTGAAGCTGTCCTGGAATGTCTCATGTCCTCTAGCTGTCCTGGAGTTTCTCTTGTCCTCTGGTGTTTTTCCTTTGTAGAAGATTTACAATTTTGAACGAATTATGAATTAGTGTCTGCACATATATCTATCATGAAAAAGTAACACTTTGTTTTATTATCAGGAGCGGTGTGTTACCCGAACACCGCTTCAGTCCTGTTTTGGTTACAAGTACACACACAAGCGCGCTCGCGCGCGTTTTTGATGCCCAATACTGGTGTTAAAGACCAGTCAGAGGCTGACAACGAAGACAACAATGATAATAACAATGTTGATGAGTAGCGCCTGTTCTTTGAATATTATGTATCTTGCAATTGTAAGTGCAGACATCTAAATGTATGTCCCTGTTCTTATTAATTTTCTTTTTTATTTTGTTTTCCCAATTTTCAATGTGATTATCACAAACTTTGTAAATATGTACGTGTATACACGAGTAGAAGACCTGTATTAGCCTCGGGCTATTTGTCTAATCCTCCTTAAAGAAATAAAGTATATTACAACAACAATACTGGTGTCAATTTGGACAAAAAGGTTTAAGTTTTCACTTGAAAAAAGGTTAAAGGAAGAACAATTACCATGAATCTACGATGCATTTTTTTCTTTCTTTGTTATTCAAGTAAAGCCAAGAATAGAAACAATGTAGTTTAAATTGTTCATGTGGTTATGCGATTTATATTATCACCCTTTTGTCGCGATTGTGAAAATCTACAACACATTTAATCCCACGATAGACTGGAACTATCGGAAGGCAGATGTGACTAAATATGATTCAAACGTCATTAACTTTGCAACAATACCATCGAGTCGTATGGCGTCCAGTCGTGGAGCCTAGTCATCGTTGCTAATATCATGAGAGGATGAATTAAAGGAAATTCCAAGGCTAGCAGTGTTATTTATATCTTTATACAGTTTTGTCCGGCGTAATATATCAGAAAAAAGACATTGCCCCTGTTACCTGTATTTGTTTTGTTCTCACGAGTTAGTTTCTCTGGGAAATTGGCTACCGAGGAGTCTCATCGTGAAACAGGACACACAACTGGAAACCGGATTAACGATCCTTTGTGGAGGCTTCATCACTTCTGAGAGACAAAATCTGTATTATCAGAGGCTTTACTTGACTTTCACACCCAGTATATTATATGGAAAGAAGTCAGTGCATGTTTGAATGACTTCTTTGCGTTTGAGTGAAATGCAACCCATACTTTACTCAATGAAAGTACCAATCGGTTTTAGAGTTACTTATTGGTAGCATTGTACAAGTCAACAATTTTATAGAGTGAAGTCTGAAATCCGCTTTGGTGCGTCTACTTGTATGGACATATGGCTATATTGTTCGCATAACATATTTCAGAGTTTGATCACAAAGCATTACCCAGCGAAGCAAATTAGCAAATCTCATTCTCTCTGAAAAAATAAGTCAGCAAGCATACCCAGATACTTTGCTGTATATTGTAATGTATCGTATGGATTTTCTCGACACGATGAATTAACATTTGCACCAAGCGATGCACATTAGCAAATCTCATTCTCTGTGAAAAATAAGTCAGCAAATATACTCAGATACTTTGCTGTATATTGTGATGTATCGTCTTGATTTTCACGACACGATGAATTGACATTTGCAGTGAAATATATTTTCTGAAGTACTCAACTCTTTCAGTGCCAATCACGTCTAAAGTCGATCTGATAAAGTGCAACCAGTCTAAATTATCATTAGGATCTCAGATTCGTATTCCTTGCAAAAAGACATTTCATTCAAGTGCCAGTATGCCTATAGTTCCAGAGAGAAAACCCTTGGTCAACACCTTTTCTCGGCGCGCATTTGGCGCATTGCGCCCGATGAGGGTCGAGAAAAGCTGTTGACAAAGTTCAAAATTTGGCACTGAAAGGGTCAATTTGGGATTACTTGTTTCAGCCTTACTTATCCAGCAACGTTAGAGTTCGAGATTATGCATAGCTCAAATATTCAGCAATGAAACAGTGGTACCTGTCCTTGCGACCACCTGTCTAATGCAACTTCCCGTCTATTGCGACGAGCCTCTAATATCACCAAGCAATTTCTTTAGTTTTTGACCTGTTAAATGCGACCACCTGTTTAATGCGACTGCCCCGCAAAAAAAATACAAAACGAAACAGACAAAAAAACAAGAAAAAAAATACAACCGCAAAAAACACCACCACCACCACCCCCCCCCCCCAAAAAATGAAAACAAAGCAATGCAAAATGACACAAACATCCATAATTGGTCATAATTGATCATATTAGGTTCACCTACATTGCGTAATGCGAGCTTCCTTTGTGTTGAGTGAGCCTTATTTTGATATCATTTTCTGCCTTTGGTTTTATTCACCAATTGTTTTACATATAAACATCTTTAAATAAAAACATGTCTTAATTGGCAATTTTTATTTCACGTTAACAATGACTTTAAGTGTTGAATGAATGCCATTGGAAGTGAATTCATATGTAGTCTTAATTCTTCTTAGTATCCAGGGTGATTGTCTACGCCAAAAATCATAAGGCTTGTATGTAGTGAACCCTTGTCTATTACGATCATTTTTCGAATGCACCAAGCATGGACGCAATGGACAGGTTCCATTGTACTTTGACGGTCGTGACTCCTCCTGCTCAATACCTGTTTGTCATCATCAACAGCAGGAAAATACTTTGAATATCTCGCTGCAAAACTGTGGATAGAGCCCCATGTCTCTCAGTCGAATCGAAACGGGTGTTGTTAACATTTTGTATTAAGAAAGGATCGACATGCTGATCAGTCAATAGTAAATAAGTTATTACCAAGACGAAATGTCAACAGCTGCTTTTGTTCTGTCTCTTCTGGAGCTTTTCCAGTGAGAGTAATTAGTTGACCAATCTCCCCCTTGTGTTATCGGCGTCTCCAAACTAATACATACATTGGCGACATATGCTGACACTTCTAATGCACATGCAATTGTTCATGTTTATTTTCATTGAATGACCTTCATGAGCTGTACTACGAAAACACGATATTTTGTTAGTCCATCAGGACCAATTAAAAAGACCAACCCCCCCCCAAAAAATACAAAACGAAACAGACAAAAAACAAGAAACAAAAACAAACAAAAAAGAGAAAAAAAAAAAAAAAAACAACCGCAACCTCCCCCCCCCAAAAAAAATAATAAAATGAAATAAAAAACAAAGCAATGCAAAATAACACAAGCGTCCACCAAGAGCAGCCGGGATATATGTTTGGTAAAATAAATGTTACATTGTATTGAATACATTGAAGAAAATCTGTGGAACTCTGTGTACAATTTACCGCTGAGATTTGATTTCCACAATCCATTTTCTTTAAGAACTTCAACTTGCTGTCCTTCCATAAATTTTATCGATTTACACTTTCAAAACCTGCGCAATTTTCAGAGAAACTATTAAAAAAAACTTTAAAAAAAACAATGGAGCTCAGCACTATATGTGCCATCTTTTGTCTTTTTCACTGACCCTTTGGGCTGAATTGATGAAAAAGTTGTACTTGTTTTGTGTTGTTTTTGTCACTCAGCCTCTTACATTTACAGTTTTTAATGCAAGACTCACAATTTTCTGTTTTTGATATGTTATCTGATAGAGGTGGCCAGGAAAGAATTCCCTGCAATTGACGATAAATATATACTTGTAATTAAATGTCGAAACCTTTTAATATGTGCTCAAAATGTTAGGATTTTTTTTTTATTTATTTTTTTTTATGGAGGGGCCATGTGGTTTTTTTCTCAACTTCAGAAATATCTTGCTTGTGTCTAATGTTATATATTTTTTTTCGGGCAGGAGTGTTGTAACACATATTCAGTCTCTTTTCTCATGCATTACCCGCAGAGATGAAATTAACACAAATTTAAAATATAGAAATAGTGTAAAGAGTCATCACTCCCAATTTGAAATGAAAAGCATACACGTTGCCTTTTCCTTCCTTTAGTTTATCATAAATGGTAGAAGGACGGTAGATTTTCAGATTCTTTCGGTTGAAGACAGAGCAACATCCCGAGGTATCAGCCACAAGCGATCCAATGATCGTTTTTAACTTATTTATAGATTTATTGCACATACCTATGAATGGGTTAAATGCTTTACAAACCTGAAATGCACATATACAAATAGAACATGATAAAAGTAAAATCCAAACTACGTTATGTATAAAATTCTTGTCTGTTTAAAAACATTTTATATACATATCTTGTCACCAGCACCGCCACTTCCGAGGCGAGAAGGAAGCTGCAATGTTTATGTTTCTATAGTTTCCTAAGTGTCTGAAGTAAATTTCCGCGCTCATCTCTGTACAGCGAACATTTAAGAATAAAGTGTTTTTCTGTTTCATTATCTCCAGAACTTCAAAATGTACATAATCGATTTTGGATGTTCTTGACTTTATACATCCCAGTTTCTTGTTGCAATTGCTGGTAGCTAAATCTCATTTTGGCTGGTGCCCTCCTATATCTGCAATCTTTAATACAAGTCAAGGAATTTTCCATTTTACAATCAATTTTGTCCATATGTCCGATTTTGGGCGGTAGTACCCTCTTTAACATCATCGTTGGGCAGAGATGAACGGAAAACCTGATTATTTGATCATGGAGATGTAGTAATAACCGTTTATAAAACACTTCTGGTATAATATTTTAACCCTTATTTTTCATATATATGAAAATCGATTGAACTCTAAAACTGTTCTTACAGCCATAACCCAAACAATACGTCCTTTTTCATCTAAATCAACAGTATCAGCTAAAGACTTTGCAACAAAATTATCCCTGTCTATTTATTACAATTTGAACCTATATTTCAGTATTTTACTTCTCATGTCAATAGATACGTGCGAAGCTAAATTGTTATTCTCCTCTTGTATCAGTACAAATTTACAAAAATCACCAAGTACTTTTCCAGTGGATTGCACATTGACCACATTTTGAGTGTGTGGATTGCGTAAATAAGTTGTCCTCTTTGAATTGTTTGAGGTAACAACAGACCATATTTCGGAACCATAAGTTATAACCGGTTTAACATATAATTGAAACAGTGAAAGGGCAATGTCTGGGGATATATACATATATATATATATATATATATATATATATATATATATATATATATATATATATATATATATATATCAAGTTGCTTCTGTCAGCAATGATAACATGTTTTAATATAAATAAACCCTTCCCGGCTTTGCCTGAATGTTTTTCTGCAAGTATAAAGACACCGCCAGCCAGAATAATGATCCCCAAATAAAACCTGAAGTGCTTACCTTTATACCGAAGTTCATAATTATTTTTAGAGTTGTTCCATGTTTCTTGTATAGGATCCCCATGCTTTTTTTCTTCTAAATTTACCTCAAGGGACCATTTTGAACAGAATGAATCAAGATTATTTAACGGATCCTGTAGTCCCTTCGCTGAGTCAGATACAACATTGCATCGTCAGCAAAGAGTAAAGAACTTATCCTTGTGTTTGCAATATTCACATCGTAATTCTAATCGGAATTAATAAACGTTTCCAGATTGTTAATATATGTGCTAGATAAAATGGGACCCAAGGGGCAACCTTGTTTGAGACCTATCGTACTACCTGGGTCCCCATCTTGTAAACCTTGAAAAGATCAGGGCATTATTATATATATTACATGTTAATTTTATGTAAGCGATTGGAATGCCTGCTTTAAAAAGTGAAACAAAGTTTAAAATACAGTTTATTACGAAGAAGAGTGTCAAAAGCTTGCCTGTAATCAATACAAGCTGAAATTTAAGGAAAAAAATGTAATTGAATTGGTTATTTATCAAGAAGAGTTTTTATTATAAAAACGTTATCATTTGTTTGACAACCTATGATAAAATTGGACTGGTCTTCGTAAAAGGAATTCAATTCTTTCAAGAATGAATATATTCGAGGTTTGATGAGAGATGCGAATAACTTACTTAGAACGCGTTGCAACGAAATCACCCGGTAATAATGGATATCTTTGGACTTTTCTTATGAGTGGGTAAGAGAACACAGCCTTGACCATATTTAAATTTAATAAACTTTTAAAATTGCTTTAAGTTTGTTCAAGCACCATTAGGTACCCTCAAAGTCAAACACTCTTCCTGCTGTCCAGATAGATAGCCATTTGAATTATGCTAATAAGCAGCATTTGAAATTTTAAAGCTTGAATATCTTCAAAACTATAATGTCATTTCAACTTCTACTACGGGGTTGTTGACCATTGCACATGTAATGAATCTAAAACAAAAGTCGCAGCGATTTAAATTATGCTAATTAGCAGCATTTGAAATTTTAAAACTTGAATATCTTCAACACTGTAATAGAGATGTCATTCCAACTTCTACTAGAGGGGTTTTGACCATTGCGCACCTAATGAATTAAAAATGAAATTTATAGCAATTTAAATTATGCTAAAGAGCACCATTACAAATTTTAAATCTTGAATAACTTCAAAGTTATAATGGATAGAGATGTCATTCCAACTTCTACTCCTATGTTATGGAATAGTTGTACATTGCCATACCAATATGCTTTGAAGACACGCCCACTGATTTGCTATGCAGCAAATCATCTTTCCTGGTTATCTTCTGCTTTAACTACATTACTCGAGTATCTCCCCGACAGAAAATATTTAGACAGAGAAATATAGACAATAAGGCCTATAGTCTAATCTACGCCAGGGAAAGTTGTTTCTTCAGTCTTGTTCTTACCGGAAAAGTATAAAGGACTGTCGTTTTTATTTTGTTCCTCTACTGTCTTGCAAATGGAGCTTTATTTGAACAGTGAACGGCTTCTAGCTGAAAACCGTTAAATGTCATCTTAAGTGTTACCAGGCAGTTGGCTCTGACATCAAGGTAGCTTGGGTTTTTTTTCTTTTTTATTTTATAATTTAGTCCACCATCGTGACTTTTCCCGAAAGGCTGACAGAACCATTTGCGAACGTAAGACACAAAAGCGTGTTGTCCGATCAATAACAAAGGCGATAAGGACTCGCACAACTAACGACACACAATATTTACTAGTTCCACAAATATAAAAAGTTAAGTGAAGAACTGGATGCTTTCGCCACGTCTTGAATGAACGCACTTGTCCTTCCAGTTACCCTTTATATGAATGATAAACGCACAGGTCACATCTCTTTAAAAATAGAGCAAAACATTGCTGTGTTTTACAAATTGACATGTAAAGTATGTTTAGTGCCAAGTGGGCCGTTAAACATAACATTCTATCTGCGTTGGTAAAATTTTACGATCACTTTTCAACCCACGTTATCTCAATGTTTTCCTGCTCTGTCCAGGTGGGGGGGGGGGGTGTTGCATTTCTGTACTTCGTCGCGACATAAAGTGGTTTTGACATACATTACTCCGTGTGCAATACCATAAGTACACCTTGAAAATGACCATATCACCACTTTTTACTTGCAGCAGTAAGTGGAAAAGGAAATGTATTTATACAACCTAGAATTTAAAGAGGGCCAATATATGGATAGCAATATAACTCTTGCGATATTATGGCCTCTCAGGTAAGGTAATCAAAGAGTCTGAAGACCACAAACTACAATAGTAAATTTTACTTATGATGCTATTACTCCGATGACAATTTCGCGTGCACTAAATCATTGAGACATAGAGGTGATAAAACGGACAATGAAAATGACATTGATCCGACGTTGGTTGCCCCAATACTTTGGTTTCCATAGAACATCTTATTACCAAGTGTGTGAGTACGCTTTGGAAAAAAAGTAAAGATTCCATGCGCATGCAATGCACGGCCGCAAACGAGTTTTAAGATGTCGTTAAATATCAGTCTCCTCTGGGATCTCGATTGCTTGGGCCAAAGTTATATTTTGTGGCTGCGCATGTGATCATTAAGTATCCACTTCATGTAATGGTATATTACCTGTGTAAAATCAGGGATAATATAAAAGGGTCAATACCTCTATGTACTTCAATGACCCATTTGGTACCGAGATAGTTTGCATGCAATGTATGGAATAAAACGGCACAGCAAGAGTTTGTCGTAAGTTACACACAAAGGCATAACCTTTCTATCCATTAGATTTTCAGTTTTCGAAAGCATTGACCTTAGACTGATGAAGA